>CATPCP010000187.1:0-139685 GCA_955652365.1 Eristalinus aeneus | reverse complement strand
GATTGATCAGGTAAAACTCCACGGGGAGTTGGAACAGGTTCACCACAAAGTGGACATACTGGGACTTGGATGTCTTTTTTGTATGCGCCAGGACAGGAATGTTTAATATAACTAAAATGTTCGGAACAAAACACTTTATCACATGAATCACATTGCATAGGGAGAAAATCTAAAAAAAAACATAAAATTTTCATATTTGTAAGAACCTTTATCAATGGTATACTCACCCAATTTATTACAAAATTGTTCTGAGCAGTTTTTTCCAAGCTCTGGGAATTCCATGTTGCCAATATTAAGCCAATGGACACACACAAATAATAGTTCAAAATTATGAAATGACTAAACAAAACAAGAGATTTCCCTTTCTATATAATGAAATTACATACTGTCGTAGCTACAAAATACTTAGGCAGAGACGGTCAACTACATCGTTTTATAACCTATTGGAACATGTCTATAAAACTTCCAAGCACGGAAACTAAAAATACATTTCCCTTTTTCGAATTCGAACTGTCTGTAGCTGGAAATTCTTCATTTCGAATTTAATTTTTCGAAATAAAAATCTATGCTCTTCATTCCTCCTACAAAATTTTATTTAAATTAAAGTCAATTATCCTGCCCCGTGAGTTAGAAGATTAATTTAAAGTAAAAGGCAAAACGAAATTTCAGTGGAAACACTTTGGTTGGACTCAGCCAACAATTTTAGTGTTAAGGATCTATTCATTAAACAAACTGCCGTATGATAAGGAAATTGTTGAAAAAATTGTAAAAAATTTAATTTAAAGAAAATTTGCACCCAACCAACGTAAAAATTCCGGTTGAGTGATTTGATTAATTCACATTGCGAATCGGTCACTCAAGATTAATCGAAATCTACTTCATATACAATGAACAGCGCCATCTGCTTGATTAACATCTGAACAATCAAAAATACACACTTCAGTGGATGAAAATATGTTGAGGTATTAAGGTGTGAAAGACGCGATCTGAAAGTTTTATTTTGTTCTTATGTTACTTACACCTGAGTTTTACAAATCCAGTATTAATAATTAATTACAACTTGCATAAGGTTCACCGGTAACTGTCGAATTGGAAAGTCATCGAGTGTATGAAGCTGCCTGTAGGAATATTTTGATTTAGGTTTGTGCGGTTATTATATTTGATAATATATACATGGCAACCGATAAGTGTATTTATGTCTGTTTAGTTAATAAAATAATTGTTGAACACCAAGCTTTAAAAAAGAATATATATTCAAGTTTATTGGTATATAAATTGTAATGTAATAAATACCGATACATAAAGTTATGCCTTGATTTGACGTGTCTCAGGATCCCTCAATAAATTCTGTGCGAAACCTAATAAAGAGTTCACCAATTTTTTTTTTTTTGGGTGCGGCTTTCGAGATAGTTTTGTATTCTTTCTTATTATTTTCAATTGTAATATACCTACTTTTAATATGTACAATAACGTTTTTTGTGAAGTGTAATCTAATGGCTACCTTTTGGATTACTTCACCTGTTGCCCAAAGGAACCAACATTGCATTAGTCATCAAAAGTATATTTGGCGTTTGTTTTTCCATATGTGTTAGTTATTTATTTCGCATTTAATCACTGATAATATTTTTAAATATTATGATATATATTTAAAATGTTTTTTTTTATTAAATACAAATCATTTTGGGTTTACTCTGGTTTACAAGGATAACATAGACAATAAAATAATATCTATAAAATATATAATTGAATGAGTGTATTGTGAACTGTGAAGTACATTTAATCACACTTGCGCCAAAATTGTGCAGCATAAGCATATATTAAATTTAAGTTTATATATAAATATATATATAATATGTGCCTATTTGTTTAATATATATATGTAAAGTTTTTTTGTTTGTGTACTTAACTCAAATTATTAAACTTGTTTGCGGAACTTTTACAATATATATATATATATATATATATATATATATATATATATATATATATATATATTTTTTTTTTTATTTTTTTTGTTTCCGTATCTAATTCAAATTTATTAAATATAATATATATTATTTATAAATATTATATTATAAGAAGTTTTTTTGGTTTCTGTATTTAATTCGAATTCATTAAACTTGTTTCCAGAACTTCTTTTATATGAATAATATTGAAAACCTGTACTTTACAAACCGAAATTTACTAAAATGCTTAAATTTATAAGAGGAAAGGGTCAGCAGCCATCAGCGGAACGTCAACGTCTGCAAAAAGAGTTATTTGCTTACAGAAAGGTAAGCTGTCAAAAACTTTTTATTTTGCTTATTTTATTAGTTTGCCTAGAAACTATATGATGCATGTTTAAAACAAATCAATTAAATACATTTCTAAACTCTATTTCAATATCTTAAATTTTGTGCGATATGTAATAATATTGAAATGCTTAAGGAAAGCTTTGGTTAAAAGCCAAGCTGCGTAAAATGAGAAATTTGTGGCTTAAATATTAAAAAAAAAATGTTCCCTTATTACGAAAGAAAGTTCTTCCAATTAAAAAAATACTCTTGTATGAATTAAAAAATTTGTTCGCTTAGAATGACATCATTCCTTCAAAAATGTTGCTTCACTATGCGCGATGATAAATTCTTTTTTAAATTCCTTATATTTCAATTTCCATACTTTGTTTGCACATTACGTCATCTTACCCATTTCATAGTTCAAACGTGCAGTACTGTTCATATAATACGAACACGAAACTAAATAAACAGTTCGAATGTTGCAATTTAATGAATATATATGGTTGAATAAATTCAATAAATTTCTGTAACACTCGGTATTTTAGTGCGTTATCTTATCTCAGTAAGGGTAAGTAAACCACCACAAATATTGCTTAAAAACAATTTTATGTTTTGAAATGCAAACATATGATAAACTCGAGATAAAACACATTTGGTTTTGAGTAAAAGCTATAATACTTTTTGGGATAATTTCGAAACCGAATGTAACGACGTGTAACGAATTTATATAAATCATGAAATGTAGTTGTATAAAATATAATTGTAGAAGGCATCAAGATATGTTGTGCATATCACTTACATTAATATTTTTGTTTCTTTATGTCAACTCTTATGGGTGTGGTTACCTTATCAATTTCGTATGCCTGTGTTTTTTCTATTGTAATCAAATCTGATTAGATTGTATGTTAACAGCCAAGTGAGTCAATGCATGTAAACTCTTAACCAAAAGTTAAACAAAAAATAATAAAGTTGTTAATCATTTTTACAAAGAATACCGAAATAAAGAAACACAATAAAGGACAAAATTTAAATATGTATTTATTTCCTTATTTGCATTGTGATTATTTTTAATTTTTTTTTTCATATTTTTTATATCAATAAAAAGACTGCGCAACATGGCTTTCCCCACAAACCATCCGCTTTGGCATTTGACGCTAAGAGCAAACTCATGGCAATTGGCACACAAAATGGAGCAATTAAAATTTTTGGAAGACCTGGTATAGAGTTCTATGGGCAACATACGATGTCAAACACTGCAGCTGATTTGAATGTTCAACTTTTGGAGTGGGTTCACGGAACGGGGAACCTGCTTTCATTAACGGCTGCTAATCAATTAATTTTATGGGAACCAGTTGGCTCCACATTAGTAGCAGTGAAAACACTTTCGTTTGACGGGAAACTAAAAAAAGTGTCGTCATTATGTTGTTCTTTTTCGAAAGATATCGTATGGATCGGTACAGAAGGAGGTAACATTTATAACCTACACTTAAAGGATTTTAATGTAAAGGAGCCGGCGATATATCATGACGTTGTGTTGGAGCAAGTGCCTTCATCTTACAAACTAAACCCCGGAGCTATTGAATCGATAAAACAAATACCAAATGCTTGGAATCAGTTGCTTGTGGCGTATAATAGGGGGCTATGTGTATTATGGAATATAGAAACTGCATCTGTTATACGATCATTTATTGCTCCGGGACATGGACAAAGCGTTGGCTTATTTATCAATTCGGATGGCTCCCAATTCACATGGTACCATGCTGATGGTTCATTTGCTACTTGGCATTTAAATGCATCAGAACCTCCAGCGAACTTGAACTATGTTCCATATGGACCAGATCCATGTAAAAGCATAAATCGACTTTATAAAGGCGCCAGAGGGTAATAAAAGAAATTGCTGTATATTATACAATTTAAAGAACAATTTTTATTACAGTTCCGACAATGTAATTATATTTTCCGGTGGTATGCCCCGTTCTGCATATGGCGATCACAACTGCGTGTCAATACACGTGAACAATGAAAATAAAATATGCCTTGACTTTACCTCAAAAGTTATAGATTTTTTTGTAACGTACAAAGAAAATACCGATAATGTGGAAGTATTAATTGTTCTTTTAGAAGAGGAACTATGTGCATATGACTTAACTAATTCCAAATTACCGGTGATTAAAGCGCCATATTTACATTCTGTCCACGCATCAGCTGTAACGTGTAATCAATTGGTTTCACAAGTATCAGAGGAAGTTTACTTAAAGATTCGCAAAGCAGGGGAAGAACAAGATTCAGAGTGTAGCACCATTGATTGGCCAGTTACAGGTGGAATTTTGTCAAACGAGTATGAAATAGACAACACTGAAAACAGAGAATACGAAATAATGCTGACAGGCCATGAAGATGGTTCTGTAAAGTTTTGGAACTGTACAGACATCGTAATGACACCTATTTATCATCTTAAAACTTCAATTTTGTTTGGGTAGATAAAAATAAAATCGAAATTAAGCATAAAACAAACTAATGTATTTATGAATATTAATTTCAATCATTTTAGCCACGAAGACCAGGAGGGTGACAATACGGAGTCATCAGAACCTCTTGATGAATCAGAACCTCCTTTTCGAAAAGCTGGATTATTCGACCCTTATTCAGATGACCCTCGCTTGGCGGTAAAAAAACTTTCCCTTTGTCCTAAAACGGGGTATATTATTGTTGGAGGTACAGCTGGGCAAATAGTTATCGCCAGTTTCGAAGATGATACTGCAAACAAAAAATCCCTTAAAGTTTCTACCATGAATTTGGTTAGCGATCGGGATGGATTTGTTTGGAAAGGACACGACCAGTTGAATGTGCGTCAGAATTTGCTAACTGAAAATGCTGCACCGGTGGGAGACTCAGGTGTTTATATCAACGGAATTCTACAAGTATTGCCTCCGGCTAGCATCACATGCTTAGCTTTGCAGACAGATTGGGGTCTTTTGTCTGGGGGCACTGCACATGGTCTAGTGTTATTTGATTTTAAAACATTTTTACCTGTTTTTCACAGGTGCACCTTAAATCCAAGTGGTATGTTCAACAAAATTGATTTTGAATGCTTTTACGTTTAGTAGTGATAGTTTTCCTGTTTATATAGATCTTACCGGAGCAGGCGAACAACTGTCACGCCGAAAGTCTTTCAAGAAGTCTCTAAGAGAGTCATTTCGTAAATTGCGAAAAGGGCGTTCAACAAGAAATAATGCAAATCAGCCTTCTACCACAGTAATTTCTTAATGAATACTCTTAATGTTTAGGATATTTATAATTTTTAACTTTAGCTTGATGCTCGACCGGTTGAAAGGCAAGTAGAAGCGCGATCACCAGATGACGGAATGGGATCAATGGTCCGTTGTTTAATATTTGCGAAGACATATATAACAAATGGTATTATTTTACATTTTTTTATAATTCTTAAAAGGAAAACTTTACAAAAAAAATTTGGCATTTTTTATATATTTTGCTCATAATTAATTTTTACAATTTTAACAGTTCATACAACATCTGCCACTCTTTGGTCTGCTACCAATTCAAGTTGCGTATCTGTGTTTCTTTTACACTTGCCATCTTTACCATTAAATAATAACGGTGACCAAAATATGATGACACCAAGACGAATTTCAGCCCAACTAGCAAAAGAAATACAAATGAAACATAGAGCTCCTGTCGTTGGCATTGCTGTGTTTGATCAAACCGGTGTACCATTAGAACTAAATGGTCCGGGTACCGCACCACATCGTGTGTTGATAGCCTCTGAAGAGCAGTTTAAAGTATTTTCACTTCCTCAACTGAAGCCTATTACAAAATATAAACTTACCGCACACGAAGGCGCACGGGTTAGGCGTTTAGCATTTGCTACTTTTACTTGCAATGTGCCTCAAGAGATGTTGCAGGGTAGTCCAACAAAGTCTACAAGGTCCGATCTTGTTGAACAAAACTCTAATATTACCACAGTAGAGACAACTACAGATGCAAGGAAATATCAAGAAATAGGACTACTATGCCTTACTAATCTGGGAGATATTCTTGTCCTTTCGATTCCAGAATTAAGGCGTCAACTAAATGCTGCAGCCGTAAGACGAGAAGACATAAAGTATGTGTTTATTCTATATCGTATGTCCGTTTTATAAGTCGTATTATATTATTCCTGTGGCATTGTAGTGGCATTTCATCACTTTGCTTCACTAACTTTGGGGAGGCTCTGTATATGATGTCGTCATCAGAACTGCAGCGTATAAGCTTAGCAACTGCAAAAGTTGTCGCGCCATTAGGTGAAATTTATGTGGAGCATTTAGAAGCTAACGATGAAGATGAGAACAGTACTAACGAACTGGAAACCATTCCAACGAATTCTACAGAAAGTATAACTAAACCCATAAATAAGGAATATGTTTGTTTGGATTCCAATGGTCTCACTAATGGAGTTGAGAGCTCACCGAATCGTGGAAATGAAACTATATCCAGTTCTATGGGTGACATAACAGTTGATTCAGTGCGCGATCATCTTAATACCACAACAACTACCCTCTGTTCGACCACAACTGAAGAAACAGTTGGTAAGTTCACTTAAATTTATATGTACGTATGTGTTTGTACATAGTGCTTTACAAATTTTGTGGTTTTACCAACTTCAGGTTAGACGTTTTTTAATTGTGTTGTGGTTAAAGGTGTATTATCATTAATGATTTACAAAGTTTTTAAATAATGTGTGTTTGTGTAGAATCATGTCAATGTGTCCATTTTGTTCCTCAAACAATTTTAAATTTTTCATGGCTGTTGGTTTATAGTATACACAGAAGTGATTCTCAACGAATGTGGCACGGTCCATTTATAACTATCTAAATATACAAAATTAAATACATATTGATTGATATTTGTAAATGTTTTATTTTCATTTTATTTATTAATGTTTTTTTGTTTAATATTAGAAATTTAAATAAACAACTGGTATTTGACATAGAAAATTAAAAAAACAAAGGCGAACAAAGTTGAGAATCACTGAGTTATCTGGAAAAATAAAGAAATGTGCTAGTGAATGTCCAAAAGAAATACAGTAACATCGTTTATTCTCTGTCAGAAAGAAAATAATATTCTTTTAATAGAGAAAATTCGAATAATTTTTTGTCCATAGGAATCACGAAGAGGGTGAAATAGTGTAACATCACTTATCGTCGAGATATATTTTATATTAACCCAAAGGTAAAAGAGAATAATATAGTCTATATTAAAATAACTACATATTTTCTAAATTTCATTAATTGACATTCAATACTTTTTGTATAGATCTTATGTCGAAATAACACTAAATATATTATTTTTAAGTTCTCGCGAGATTTTTAGGAAATCTTTCCGGCATGCAATATTGAGGAAGTAGCAAGAAACACATTTCCCGATATTATATTGTTGTCTTTATATTACACGATATATTTTTCGCATTTTTTTCTTGGGAATTTTGTTATTCGATTTATTGGATGATCGAAAATGTTCGATTATAAACTGTCGACTGGTGACTAGCAATCAGATCTTTAATTTGTGTAAAGGCAATATCATAAGCTTCATTTTGTTTACAGACTTTATTTAAGTTGTATTTTCCCGGGAAACAGTTTGCAAACTTTCTAACTTTGACTCTTATTAATCGTCAACAACTCTTTGCCTACTTTGCCTACCTGCTGCAGTAAAATCTTTTTTTGCACGGTAGATTAGTTCCTAAGAAATTCGTGTAAATGAAAATCGTGTAAAAAAATACACGGTTCATATGTAAATTTGAAAATATGTTCCACAACAATATCATATAGCAAACTCCATTTATAAAACAAAACAATTCATATTCATTACAAGAAAATAATTTCTACAGTTTTCATTCAATTCAATAAGTATAAAAAAATTAACATCAAAAAAATTAGGAAACAAAAGTTCAGCTTCTCATTGAAAGTTGATAACAATAGTGAACGTTTATTATGGACTGGAGTACAATCACTGTTGTTAGAAGATATGTCTAACGCAACTGTTTAGTTTTGTTTTAATGCAGAATTATCTTCATTATAGCGAATTCTATAGGTTTTTTTTTTGTTGTTATGAAGTCAGTTACAAGCAGTTGTTTTTTTTGTTTTTATAGTTGTTTAAGTAATTCTTGATATCCAGCAACACAACATTTCGGTTTACGTTGGAATTTTAATGCACTTTCCATGTCAGGATCATGAGCAAGACAATGTTGTTCCATACTTTTTTTTTTTTGAAGTCCGTGTTAAACCAAAAAAAGTTAAAAATTTTCTTCTTTGAACCGTGTTAGTTCAAAATCGTGTAAAAAAAGGTTTTACTGTATTCTTATTGATCGTAAACAACTCTTTGTCCAAAAATTATTTGTTTATTGTTTTTTTTAATAAGATTGTTAAATAAATTACTTGCGTACAAGTTTTGTGACGAAATTGTCGACGCCGTATAGTGAAAAGAAAGTGCTGCGAGTTGTCAGTCCTATCAGAATTTAGGACCCCTGTACGTTTAGTTCAGTTCTCTTTGAAACACAATTAAAAAAAATAATAAAATTAATTCAGAGTTAATAAGGGACTGGACTGCGCATACTATTGCTGTTATGTGGATATAACAACGCATAAATAAACATGCATTTCAATTAAACGTTTTTAAAAACCTACAATTCAGCATGTTAAAGTATAATCACGGTTTTTTATAATATACACATAAAATTAGTCAGAAGAGTTAAATACTTGACTTTTTGCAGGCCGTCTTTCCGTTATCAGTACACAAACTAATCAAACAGTTACCAATGTTAACATGAAAGACATCACAGACTTCAATGTTTCTAATCTAATGGACTTGTCACCACTAAGGTAATTGATAAATGAAAAAATTATTTTGAATTGTTTTATTTTTACCTTCGCACATTTCTTTCATTATAGCAATACTACCGAAACTAGCACTAGTTCTGTTGTAATCAAATCCATTATAACAAGCATTTCACATGAAAAGACGAATGGAGAACCCGAAACGATTACATCTACAAAAACGACCACCAGGGAAGAAAGTCAATTTTAAGCAAAACACATTAATATTAATATAACTAAACAAATTTGACGATTTTATTGACATAACCTATATACACGTCCCTTCGCGTAGCTTAAATATACTTAAATATATAATTTCTTTTTTAAAAACATCAACGTATTATGTTATTTTAATTTAAATCCCTTTTCGTAACAAAACTTTAATTCAATCTTTAACTGCCTAATGAAAGCGAAATGTTAAACTTCAATGTTATAAAAAACGTTTGGAAACAAATTTATAAACGAAATAAGTACAAAAATGCATTTGCCTTAAAAAAACAATTCAAATTCTTGTTTTTGTATACTGAAACTATTTTAATTGATAAATTAAGAAATTATTATGACTAAGTAAATACAAAAAAAATTGGATTTGTATACTAATTGCGAAGACATAAACTTTGTATTAGGGCCACACTATTTTATATACACTATATACACATATGAATGTATCAGAAAATTTGTTCTCCTGCATCGTTTTTAAACGAGATGAGATATTTTAAATATATATATTAATATATATATATATATATATATATATATATATATATGTTTTTGTAAAATATATAAACTGTTTTATTTTACGTCTTTTGTCTTGGATTAAATTTATTGCAAATTCGGAATCTTTTTCGATCCAGGTTTTCACAGTTTCATTCACGATTATTAGTTTCACACTTTTTTTTCATTGCGGCATACGTGCTGAGTTGAATTTGAATGAAGTAGAAGTCCAGTATCCTGAAAGTAAACAGCAGAACAGTAGCGGGCTAATTTTTGTTAAATTGAACCCACTGGTCCTTCGAAAACAAAATTCGTTTATTCTCGATCCGCTTGTGCATAAAGAGTGGGTGTCTGCGCTTTAGACAAAATGCACGGTGAAAGGTATTCTAACTTAAATGTTTGCATTTTTTCATGTATATACATACACACACACACACACAAACACAAACACACACACACACACACATATATATATATATATATATATATATATATATACATTAAGTATATATATATATATATACAGTAACAGAATATCGATATTTGAATGGTAACGTATTGTAGTTTTATTTTATTTTTTGTTTGTTTTCGATTTAGTAACGTAACTTCCAGTGGTTTCGGCTCACTAAAAAATAGTCCTAGTCAGTAAGTAATAAGTGATGTTTTCTTTTCGAAAACTTAAAATCAAAAATGTTGCTGGTGCTTTAATTTTAAAACGCAAAAAATATGGAAGAATGAAAGGAAAACTGTTATTCCATAGGTTTTTAGGACTGTACCCAAGCGGGTACAATGGCACAATATGTGCCTCATATGAGCTCAATTTTTTCTTGTATGAAAAATCTTTAAGCAAGCTTTTTCCACACAAATGATACGCTGCATTGCTCGCAAGTCCATCTCAGTCGATGCTTGGATAATGTGGAAGTCTGCGTATAATTTCGTAGATAGTGGCGGACTCTAGTCAATATTAGAATTGTTTACTGTTTTATACAATTTCCAAGCGTTGACCATAACAGAAGACATTGGCCACCACCACTTTTTTCCACGAATTTGTATTATGTAATTATTGAGTGCTTGGTCGTACAGGTTAACGCCTCCCTTTCCCGAATTGTACTCGGTGATTACTTTTGGTTGTTTAACACTTATTTTGTCTTTGCTGTTCAACACTATTGATGGAGTGCATCGGCTCAATACAACGGTTACTGCGCTGCTATCATTCCAGTTTTCAAAAAGTATATTATTTACTGTGTCGTATCTGTGATCCTAAAATTCTCTTTTCTCTTTTTTGTATGCTGAGTTGACGTAAACAAATTGTCAAAGAAAACAATGTGTCAAACTGCTCGTCAACATCCAATTTTGAATACCAAATCTTACAGGTTTACCTCTAATGAACTGCTTTAAATAGTGACATATTATCTTCACTTTCGCTGCCACAAAATACATCGATTTCTCCTGGAACATCTTGCAGCACGATGTTAGCATATAGCACATAAATTGTCGTGGTCACCTTCCTCCTCATCAGTATTACAATCTGGATCTGACGGTATCAAAGCAATGTAAAAAATGGCATGATTAGATGAACTTCCCACAAGATCCAAAGCGCTACCCAAGTTTTGAAATCTTCGGCCGTAAGTTTGACGTTTTGATGGTTCTAATTTTCATTTCTATGCGAATAATTATATAAAAGAAATGCGTACTTTATTAGCCATTGTACTCAAGCGAGTACACTACTTTTCCAACTTTCCAAACGCTAGAACAATAAATTTGTTTTTAACTTCTTTACAATGAGAACAAGCAACTTTTTATGATGCAATACACTTTCTTAGCAGCCAAACCATCACTAAACTACTAAACACGTGTGAAATTATCGACAACATATACAAAAAAAACAAAAAACAACTACCGTTATTTGTGATTGCTTCTTTATTTACACGCAAGTGTTCAGCACAGTGTGTGTAATGGCAATGCAAAAATAAATTTACAAAAATCTTATTTGAACTGAAACGATGGCCCCTAGAATTCCGTCGTTTTCCTGTACCTGCTTGTGTACAGTGGCTATTAATGGGTTAAAAAATAGGGCCCGAAATGTGAACTTAAATGTATAATTAACTTAAATTGATTATTGAAATTAAATTGAGAAAACAAATTTAAAAAAAAAACGATTTTTTTGAGGAAATGTCAGAAATTGTAAAATTAGTGAACCATTTGAGCGGCAAGCAGGAATTAATGAAAAATTTCAAATCCGCTCATACCTACGAATGAGTTCTTCGGTGTTCCTTACCAGAGTTGTAAAAAAATGCAATCACTTAGGATCGCATTCTTTGAAAAGCATAAAATCTTCGCATTCTCAACTCAATTTAAGCTAATATGAATTTAGCGTTATCGTTTTGTTTTCGGAAATACGTGTGTGGGGCAGTGTTGGGCAAATTTTATTCTAATAATGAATAATGACTAAATTGGTCATTAGTTTTGAAAATATATTGATAAATAATCATTCATGAAAATAATGATTGACCAATAAATTATTCATTATTCGGAGAAATTACTCATGTCTAAATCAAACTATTCATAAGTTATTCAAATAAGTTAATCATTAGTCATTAATCACTAAATAAGAGCATTTATTCGAGCCATATCTCTGTTCATAAAAAAAATAAGACAAAGTATTGAGTTATTTCAAATGATAGAGTGTATAACGAACTTTAAAATATTACCGTCGAAATTTTTGTTTTTTGGTGATTTTTTACCACATAGTTTTTGCAATGTAGTTTGGCCGCGTAAATATATACAGGACTGCACAAAATAATAGCACCATCTTCGACCTTGTAACTATTGCTAATTACTTTTTCCTATGGAAAGGCAGGCGCCTCATATTTATTGCACAACATCTATTAAATCAGTCATAACACCCATAAACAAGACATTAAAAACTTCATCTTGTCGTTAAAAAAGGTCTCGTTACCGGAAATGCAAAAAATATGTGTAAATTCCGACATGCCTGCGATTGGTCTCATGATACAGAGTTAGTCATGACTACACATTAACCATGAATAACCGTCAATCATATGTGTGAATAACGAAAATTTATGAATAAATCCGGGGAATACATTATTCATGAATAACGTTTAGTCACGTTTCTTTTGTCATTAGTCATTATGTTATTTTATGCCCAACTCTGGTGTGGGGTATACAGATAAACATGCTAATGATTATGATTAAAAAAATTTAAAAGAATGCAAATGAAAGCAAAAAAATGAATGTATTCATAACTTACTGAATTCAATTGAATGGTTAAAAATTAAAGTGAAATCTTTATTTGATAATCCTATATTTTTTTTTTTTTTTGATAATCATAAAAGTCATAAAATTGCATTCATAAAATAATGCAATCCTAAATGATTGCATTCTTTTGCAAAGCAATGTATGGACGAAATTTTCCTCGATAACTAATACATACCAAATTATACTATTCAATAGGTATTAGGTAAGTTCATATAGTAATGGAATCATAAACAAACCTCAAAAAATCTGTGGAGTTTACCAAGTAGTCGAAGAAAAATACCTTATGTGATAATTATAGTAGGTCTGTTCCAATTGCTCTGAAGTGCTAAGAATGCCCACGAAATTCACTGAAAAACTCTCAAAAGGCGTTGCATTTCCTGATTATTTCGTAGAAGAGAAAGCTCATGAGAGAGTAAAATATTTCCCCTCCCTACGAATTTCTGCCGAAGAAAAATCTGTGGACAGCAGATGGCTGACCAGAGATCTTATTGAATTCTGCTGTTTACACTTAATTTTTCTTGACGGTTCGTTAATTATGCGAATTTCTACGAAAAGTCGTTTCACAAGTTTTGGCAGAGTTACTCTCCCCCAACCACGAATTTCTGTGCAAAAATGAATTGGAACAGACCTACTATGTGGTACCTTTTGGCATGGACCTAACTATGAGCAATGATATTTACCGACGTTCAAAAGACGATTTTCCATGCAGTTTTTGCACACAAACTTACAGACTTTTCTTAAACTCTTTCCGCGATATCATTTATTGTTTTATTTAAATTTTAATTTAAAAATTAATAAAGTATTCCTATTTGTGTTTATTTTGAAATGTTTATTTACTACTTTTGTTTCTATCCAATAAAATTGAAATTGAAAGAAAAAACACGTATACACCCTTTAATGCGAATTATTATCTTTTTTATTTAGCTTACACCCGAAATTTGACGTTCGAATTAGGATTTTCTATACCAACGGCTAAAGTTGAAAAAAAAAAAACAATTTTAACAGGGTTTTCCATTTTACTATTTTGAACGCCACTAAGTGTTTGACTATAGTATAAATAACCATACTAAATTTTGATGAAATGATGATGATGATTAACAACTAAACTAAAATCTTAATGAACACCTGAATAAAAAAGATACTTTTTTACAACCACATTTTTTGAAAGTATTTGCTTTAACAGAAACTAATGCCGTTTCATCTATACTACATCTAGACAGGTTAAATCATTGAACTACAAACATGGGGTGAATGTAATGCATTTGGAACATAAAATAGTTCAAATCTTTAATAAATCATTATTGTTTGCTCTCCTCAGTTTTAGGTACATAGTTATTAGTTTTATGTTTTTACAAAAATTTAGTCAAGCAAAAAACAACCACAATATTTTCTCTGCCAAACTGCATGTCTCACGACTTAGAGTTTAGGCGTTCACCTTTGCAATTTCACCCATCAAAAAACTCAAGAAGTCAGATTATTATTGCCGCCGAACTGCATTTCCGGTCATCACCTATGACAGAGCAATATAAACAAGTCTGTTTATAGTACGGTTTAAAGAGTTAAAGATACATTCTGCGGTTCAAAACTAACTGAAGTATAGCATGCGTTAACTATAACACTTGCAGCGTCAGTAGAGTAGTTCTTAGGAAACACTAGTTTTAGCATATAACCCTAGTAAAATATAGCATCTGGAGTGTTTTTTGGATTAAAGTTATTTACTTCGATTCATGTATGAAGCAGCTTTTCGAGTGTTAAAAATTGCTCTTGGACTGATAAATTTGGGCATTTAAGGGGAGGTTACCTAATAACTTCATCTGCTTTTCATTGAGCATAATAGTACTATTTTTAAAAGTATTATGGACTCCCAATTAATAAGTAAACTTTTTCTTAAAAAATTATCGTGACCTTTCATTTGTCACAGAGGATAGCATAAAAAAGGTGTACATTTCAATACTTTACAAAATTATTTTTGGAATAATTTTAAGAGTAGGGGAAAAATACAAGTGCTTTTTAAAAAACATTTAACTTTGACGAATTTTGGTTTATCTACTTTAGGTCTGTCAATTTTTATATTTGACAGTTGTGATACATATATCGTTCTAGATAAAGTGGCAGCGCTGCAACCATGAGGAACAGTATTGTTTATTCACTTTTTTCGTCTCTCTTACAGCTAACATATAGTGATCCTTCTGAAGTGCGATCATGGAAAGTGGTATATTTACTGGTTGACAATTATTTTGGATTATTTACATTTATTTAATTTTTTGAATAAGGGAAAAAACTTAAATATTGTAGAGTTAAAACTGTTAAATAATATCTGATTGTTAAATAACTAACGGCGTAGCAAGTTTTTTAAAGGTACTATTAGCTAGAAAAAAAAAACGTTTTATTTGTTCACACGGAATTTATGTTTGTCAAGTGTGTAAAGGATGCATCGCACGATGTACCCATTTTCAAGGAAAATCCTGTGTTTTAGTCATTTTGACATAATATAATGAGTATAAGCAAAGTGTCTGAATCTATCACAAAATGAAAATATATTGGACATGGATGATAAAACTAATTAAAGATAAATATTTTCTTCAAAATAATTCTTCATTTTTTTTATTTTCCATCATTTTACGACTGAGATTTATTTTATGTATAAAAGAGTGTTTAAAAAAATCTGGTTGCAATGAGAAGAAGATGGATGGTGAAAGTTTCCACTACAATAAATTTGTTAAAATAAATATGGAAATGTTATGAAGTAAAAAAATGCGTAGTAAAAAGAATAAGACAAGGAGCCATGCACATGTAATTGATGTACTAAACATTTCCGTATTTATTCTCATTTAAGGCATATTTGAAAGTTACTTCATGTTCATGTCCGTGATGCGCGCTCACACCTAAGAGCTCTTCTAGAGCCAGTCAGTTTCCCAAACAAATTTTAGCCACGTCTAAAAATATGTAGGCACAAATGTTTATATATGTATGTTTAAATAAATATATAATGGTCTTCCAATAAGTACTTGACAGCTTTGACTTTAATGTCAATCCAATAAGGACTTTCAGTGTTAAAAATATTTATATTATTATTAATATATATACATATATATATATATATATATATATATATATATATATATATACATGTAAGCTTTACTATATATATGTACATATAATCTGGCATCTACTTTTAGTTTGAAAAAATCATGTCATTACAACACCAAAAATGTTAATCAATATATGACCAAAAAGTAAAGGACGAATAATAAAAGATGTCCGGAGTTAATAACCATAACTACAAAATTAATGGCAATTTAATAAGTACTGGTGGCAATATTGTATCTTCTGGGAGTAACAAGTCTGAACAGCATTTTAAAACCCAAAAAACGGCTCAAAATCAGCAGGCTAAGCCACAAAATATTGCGCTTAGTTTGCAGTCTGCTCAATTGGTATCTAATACTTCCTCCCAACTACAGACCGTGGCCAGCGTACATCATCAGTCGTCATCATCTTCGGTGACGCAATCATCTAACAATCAGTATTTACAGCGTACCCATCAGCAGCAGCAACGACCGGTGAAGGGCGCAATCGGCATCGAACCGGCACACATAATTCCACCACGATATCAGCCTCCGCCACAACCTTCAAGTGGAATCTTGAAGCATCTCTCAGGCGGAAAATCTACCTACTATCCGACATCGTCAGATCTCGGCCCGTCACATTTAAATATAAAATATCCACCTGATATTCCCAAGCTTTCTTCAGTTTATATTCCGGAATCTGTTAAAACCCAAGGAAATCCTTCACGATTTATTCAACAGCGCTCAGTTCCATTGCATAGAACACAATTGTTACTCGCAGCTAATCCTGATCAGGATAGTCATATACGTCAACAGCAACAAGAAATGCTAAAATTTGTCAGAAAATCTGATCAAGAACCAACATTGCAGAATTCTTCTGTAGTTTCAACTTCAGGAACTCCTCCAATAAATAGATTAACGTCTGAGCAAAGTCGTCAAATACAGGTGCGTTTTTATGTATGAACATTTAACATTATTTAAAAATACATATCTACAGCCATTACTAACAGAACTAAGAGCGTTAAAAGAAGCCAATCAAAGATTGGTTGACGACAATCAAGAACTTAGGGACTTATGCTGTTTCTTGGATGATGATCGACAGAAAGGTAGAAAGTTAGCTAGAGAATGGCAACGGTTTGGTAGATATACAGCAAGCGTCATGAGACAAGAGGTCTCTGCATATCAGGTAAGTGTAATATAATGCCAGCGTTCTATAATATTGTATGTAAGTATAAGAACATATTGTAGCAACAGAGATAAAAAGATTGACGCATATAATTGTAAGTTAATAACATTTGTTAATATCGGTGTTATTTTGCTTTCTTAGAATAAACTCCGTCAGCTTGATGACAAGCAACAGGAGTTAATAACTGATAACCTGGAACTTAAAGAACTCTGCTTATATTTAGACGAAGAGCGTGCTCATATAGCTGCGAATGCAATTTGTATACATTGCGGGTCACCAACGCGAAATGCTTTACGTGATGATGGGGATGGTAGTAGTTCTAGTACGAATGCAGATGAAACATTATCAGCTTTACGGAACTATGAGCGCCAATATTCGGTAGATATGTTCATTTATTATTAATGTAATAAATCGAAAAATATAATTAAACTCCATTTTATGTTGTGAAGGATATTCACTTACGTTCTAACCTAAGTGACCAGACTCTTCACTACGTACGTTCATTAGAAAGAAGAATCCAGCAGCTGGAAGAGGAGCGTCTTTCAGGAGCAAATGTTTCTCACGTTACGCCAGAGCCCATACCTAATAGACCTGAAGCCGTTATTCGCGCTTTACAAGTTTTAGAAGTACGTGAACAATTGGAAAGAGATAGATTTGGGTCTGGTATGCCAACTGAACAAATGGATGATGGCGAAAAAGCACTAGTTAGAGAAATGTGCAACGTAGTTTGGAGAAAACTTGAAAGTAGTCCTAACGAGACAACAATGGATGAATAGATGAGGGGCCATCTTATATGGGAGTGATTAATAATATTCAGTAATAATATTTATTTAATTATATCCGTTTTAAAAATAAAATTTTGATATTTATTGCAATTATGTGCGTGAAGGAAATTAGCATTTTTTTCCAATATTCGTATTCATAAAAATGAAATATATTTGTAACAAAGCGAAAAATTGTCTTTTTTCAGTAATAAATTAATACAGAAGAAAGTACCATGATGTTGGGCATTGCCATTACACAATACGTTTATTAACTGAAATTCGTCTTTATATTAAGTACGCCTTTCGATTTTGTTTTCATAAATTTAACTCATGTTAATTAATTCTGAATCTCTGGAAAGAAATTCTTATTCTTATTCTTTTCTTTTATACCTGGACGTCCAGTTCGCAAATAACGGCAATGGGGTCTGATGGGTCCACATTAAGCAACGAGTATCAGCTAAAGATTTTTTTGCCCGTCAACTTCTTTAGCATTCTTAATTTTAAATTGTCTTAATTCAAAATGTACAGTCTTGTTAATAGATTTATTTTATTTTTATATGTCAAAAATCCATCAATTCGTGTACTATAGACATTGCATTTGATTGTACTGAATACATGCTCCAATATTATCTTCAGGACTTCCTTTTCCGATGCCGTCACCAAAATGAACTCCTAAATAGAATGGCGTTACTGTTGATTCTATACGACATGGCTTAGATCCTGTAGAACAAAATTGATTTCCACAATGTACTGGCTCACAGCCAGGAAAAGGTCCAAGACCAACGCCAACAAAATCTTCTATTATACAAGGCATCGTAATACGATCTTTGCATGAGGTAAAGAATTGCCTCGAAGATCTATCATTCATTTTGAATTTGAAAGCACCGCGGAAGAAGGATAAAATATCGAATCCTCCTCTCATTGGTCTTTTTGATGTCAAGCTCGGGGATTGTCCATCAGCCTCTCCTGAACCTTCAACAGTATCTACGGCAGAGATTATGGATGTTGTTGCTTCAGATAAAGCAAGGTTTGTCATATTATTGGTTGCATAATCTGTTGAATTAAATTGTGTACAAATATAAAAATATAAACCAAAATGGGAAATATTAAATGAAACTACTACCATTAATTGGGGTAGACGTTGAGATGTCCGAAGCTACTATGTAATCCTGGACTGATTCAACTTTTGTTGGACCTATTTTAAATGATTGATCATCACAGGGTTGATACATTATAGAACACATATTTGATTCCTGTCGAAAACATGTTCTATAGTTTTGGTTTGCTAAATGACGTCCATTATCAGCAAAATTAAATGTCTGCGAAAAAATAATCAAAGCAAAACATAAGAAAAAAGTAAAATAAGATGTTATGTGGGAATACCTGTATAATTCCTTGGGTTCCGGTGAAATATTGAAGACAACCATATGGAGCTCGTTGACTGAAAGGAATTTGAGACACTCGAATCTCCCAAAAACGAACTGGAAAAAATCTATTCGTTAATTTAAAAAGAATTTCTACGACTTGTTTCCGTTTAACGTTGTTATGATTCTTTAGTATTCTTCGAAGAGTTTTCCTTGAATTTAGGCTCTGCCCATCTATATCATAATATACTTCAAGAAATGAAATTATCATTAAGGAGGCAGAAATTATATTTGTAATAAACTTATATCTTACTGTGCTGCCCGCTATTTTGACCGCAAAGTGAAAATGGACCCATAGTACCACCGGTTATATTGAAAACATCACCGTCACAAACTCCAGTTTGTCGATTCGGCTGCCCAAGGGAAAAATGATTAAAATCTATTCGCAACTGACTTATTGTTGCGTCCATTATTTGTATTATTATTTTACAGTATGTCAAGTTGTTGGGCATTGAGCTGGGAAAATTTGGTGACACTAAATATGTTATGTTATTTGATATTGTTCCGCCACAAGAAGTTTCAACTTAAATAAATATGGCAATTAACATTATTTCATAGTTTACTTTATATTTAATCACATACATATACAACATACTCCAAATCCCATTGAACAATCTCCTTTTGCAATACCATTTTTTAGACGACATTCGTACACGTTAAGGCATATCCCCGACCTTCTTCCTTCATTAGAAAGGCATTCACCATCAACAGGAACGGGAAATAAATTAAAAACTAAAACGAAAACATTGTTACATGGAATAAAAAAATTAATGTTTTACCTTTGCTTTTTTTCAATTTAACATGTCTTTTGTTAATTACGCTATTAGTCCAAAAACTGTTATATATATATTCATTATTATAAGGCGAAATCGCCCCGATAACATTGGGTCTCAGATAAAAATTAAAAGAGCGACTGGTTGTGGACAACAACTTTCTCTCAATATTAAGTGCTTTAATACAGAATACAAAAGGCACGCTGCATAATACGAAATAAATTTTGTATAGATACATTGTTTTCAAATTAAAGTTTTCATTTGAAGAGTGTTTCAAAAATATTGAAGTAAAGTAGAGACAAATTAATAATATTATATATTATATTTTTGCAAATCAAAGTAAGAATTCAGCTTTCACACGAATGTAATCTATGAATGGTATTTCCGTACTCAGTCTAATAGGTAATTCAATCTTACTGTGTACCTCTTTCCCAAGTGTGTGTAGAACAACATATAACATAGAACACAATCTTGTTTCTAAGTAGGATACACACATATTTGACATAAATATGTAATAAATATAAAGGTGTTTCGAAAATGTTGAAGTAAAATAGTAATAAATTAAATAATATACTCGCGATATATATATAAAAAATATATAAATATATATATATATAGGTAACACACATATTTGACATAAATAAATGTAATGAATATAATATATATATATATATATAATAAATTAAATAAGATACATATATATATAAGATACATATACATATATATATATATGTATATGTTCTAACAGAATCAATTTGCATTAATCTGTGGACTTCTGTAGAAGACAGTCGTTTTTGTCCTGTAAAAAAAATAAGAACAAATAAAATAACGTGTCATTAATTTTAGCAAATGTGTTCATTTTACGTATTTTCTTGGTAAGTCTTAGGGATCAAATTCTAATAAAAATATTGTTTAATTTGAAGAAATATGGGTCGTAGAAAACATTGTACTGCGGAACGTTGTGAAATACTTTAATGCTTAAGAAATAACGGCACCTCCTTAAGAGAAATCGCCAAAATTGTCTCTTGCTCATTGGTAATGGTCGTTAACGCGTTAAGAGACCCGAAGATTGAAGAAAAACGTCGGCGTAAACGTAAGACAAGCCAGAGAATGGACTTCGGTGCGCTAAAAAGAACCCATTTATAACCTCAGCGGAGATAAAAACTGAGCTAAATTTTCAGGTGTCTACCTTCGGAGGTGGAAATATTATGGTTTGGGGATGCTTTAATTCCATAGCGTTGGACCTATTTATTAGAGCTGCTGACAACACTCAAAGAGTATATATACACTGTTCTCTTACGAGTAGAAGGGACCTACAGTTTTTTACCGATTCCGAACGTCGAAGTTTGAGAAGCTTTCTTAGACAGATATTACTCTTTGAGTGTTGTCAGCAGCTCGAAATAGGATGGCCGTGAAAAATGCAAGGTGTTTAGCCGGGAATCTTCAGAAGCTTTTTTCTCTCAACCTGATAGCCTCTTTGCAGCTTGAGTCGTACCACGCGTTTGTCTTCGGTTTGATACTCTTCACTCTGTGAGGAATGAAGGATTTCATACCTGACAAAATTATTTTTATAATCATATCAGCTGCCACATCCACGTCACTATCGAGGAAGCATAGTAACCAGTTAAAATCACTAAAAAAGTTGTTTAGGCCGCTCCAGTTGGCTTTCTCGTAGAGCCAAACTGTTTGCTCTCTAACTGGTTGGGACGAATACGGAAAATTGGCTGATACGACACAGTGATCTGACGAGCCTAGAGGTGACATTATGTCAACTGAGTATTTCTCAGGAGATGTGAGAAATAGGTGCAAGGAGTTGGCGGTATGATTGGCAATGTCAGGTGAACAGCTCATTAACAAGCTGGGTCAAATCGTTTACCTCAGCAAAGATTTCAACATATCTTCCTCGGGTGTTGTCTGGCCTGAATGTCGACGCCAAGAAGAATTGTGTACATTAAAATCGCCCGCAATAGCGATTTCAGTGCGAGGATACAGGAATACAATTCTTGTGATGGAGTCGGATAGCGCATCGAACTCATTGAAAGTTGAGCTGCTATCCAGGTCTAGACTTCTATAAATAAAGCAATAGTGGATTAACTGCTTACGGGGATGGAGTTTTAACCGCAGGAAATTAAATTCCGGATTGAAGTTGGTAAGCAACATCACTACGCACGTAAATAGCGAGACCGCGATGTGGGAAAAACAAAGGCACTAAGCTATATCCAGGCAGGTTCAAATCCGACAAGCCAAGAGAGCTGGCTTATAGCGGGAGAGGTGAACGTACACAGCAAAGAGATTTGCTTTTAGCCCACGACCGTTACTCACACCAACCCGGAATTGCCCTCCCATATCAATCACAGACATTAAGTAAACCAACTCCGACAACTTCACAACAAAAATCAATGCAGGTATTATGCCCTTACAATGATTTGAGTTGATCCACTAACAAAAATTCATACCTTATAATCCGCTACGTCGGATACTTAGCAGACTCAGTCATCGCCAAAGCGTATCTGGAAAACCAACGGGAGTTGCGACCGAGAATGCCTAGCAGCGGCTTGCGAAGAATGGCGAGGGGGAGGGACGGCACCGCGCGTGCTTAACCCAGTCACTTCACTGCACTGCACACTACACAACACTTTGATTTTTGTTATAATTTTTTATAATATATGCATGTATATACATATATAAATCAAACAATTACGTTATTGTTTATTTAAAAAAAAACTTTATTTTATTCACAAATGGGCATTATAACCCCGTCTACTACACGTCTACTTACAATCTGCTCATTAGAAAATCTTACCTTAAATACTACTGTGGGCTTATCTCCCACAGGTGAACTTGATCCCTCCTGCCGTACGTGATGGAATGCGGTGACAATGCTGATGGATTGAGTGGCCCAGCCGCTAGGTCAGCGGTTCTTTGGGAATTTACTTGTTGTCAGGAGATACCGTTTATGGTGATGTGTTTGTGGAATTTGATCGGGAATGTGTCGCGAACATTTCTTGTGTTAACTCCTCCCGACCTAAATTTCGAGCGTCCTCGTTCGATCTTAAAAAAACGGAATTTGGCTTAACCTGAATACCCCTGGATTCTGTTGAGCTTTTGTAGTATTTTCAGTTGCTACCGGGGTAGCGTCTGTTGGTAGATTTTCCGGTAGGTTTATGGTTTGGGGCTGAATTACTATCTTGGTTTTCTCGGCTTTACGTCTAATCCAGAAGAAAACCAAAATTGCGAACGTGCTAGCGATGCCAATTGATCCCAGGCCAAAGTTCAGGAGATGCTTATTTGTGCTGTTGCTTATAAGACCTATGTATTCCCTGTTGGTGAGGTGGATTTCTTTTGCCATTTCCATGGAAAGCTCCTCTTCGACACTAGTTATTGACGACGATGGCTGTAACAGCGCTGGAATCGGTTGGATAGTTGCGACCTCCGTCGAATGGAATGTGGTTCTGTCTATTGTTATGGTTGTGTTTTGGAATTGTATTATGAAGCACCCAGTTAGGTTCACGTTTTTGTCATCAATTTGAATGGTTCCGTTGTACTGGTTTAAGAACAGCGTTCCACTTGTTATTTCTTGCACGATCGGTATGTGTTGGTTGCTTACGGTGTGACACGATGGTGGGGAGTTGTTTAGAAGCCTTGGCAGACGTGAAGTGTTGCTTAGATCTAGGATATTATTTTTATTACATATGGTTAAGTTTTCGAATTCATTACATTTTTTTTAATTCCATAAGCTTGTTTGTCACTTTTTAATATATTTTCAAACTTAATATCATTTATAATTTTACCTCTTTTTATTTTCTTATTATTAGATTTTGACATGCGTCTTTTCCTGCTGTGGGGATATTAATTATATATCGGATTTTGGAATTACTTATAGCTATCACTAAAGCCTAGCATTTGTTCTATACTGGTATACGGAAGCTTACTTTTATTCATAATATTCTTTATCAGTTGTTCAAGATTGCTTAAAATATAAGAGTTTATAATGTTGGCTTTAGCCCATTGAATAGCATAGTCGACATTCATCACTTCTTCTCTTATAATTTGTATTTTACTATTCATTACTATCGAATATTATTTTTGTTATTAGATGCTCTTAAATTTTTTAAAATTTCATTTTCGATTCTGGTCAACCCATTAAATTTCTTTTCTATTATATTGTTCACATAAATTTGTCTGTTATTATTTGCTGTTAATTCGTTACTTTTAGATGTAAGGAGATTCAAATCTTCGTGATCGGGTGAACCTGCAACCCATTGCCAAGCTGTGCCCAAGAAATCGAATGAGCGTTTAGCCCTGCTGATAGGTCTTAGTCTACTTATGAGTTGCTGTGTTTGCTCAATGTCGTGTGTCATAAAGGGGTACATGGGGTCCTTGTCGCTAAATTTTGTCGTCACCGTCCTATTGATCTAACGTCAATAGTTGTGCGCTCGAGTAGTCAAATATCTGGTAGTCGGCCTTTACAGAAGTAATCATTAACACAACACTAAGAATAAATTTTGCTGCCGTCATCTTTCTGGGGTTGCTTGAATTTTAGCCGGGTTGCTGACCGGGTGGTGCGGCGAGCTCTATCGAGCTTCCGGTTTGTCCCTTTTATTGGGGCTACTGCGGGGCCCTTGCAGCCTTTGCTGCTTTCACACTATCGCGGGGGTCCACAAGAGAGAGATTTTTTTAGAACACTCGCGGGGTTAGCGTTCTAGTTTGTTATCCCGATTACTGTTTCGAACTATACTTCGATTTTTACGTAATAAAAGTGTTAGCTCTATCGTAATCCCTGCTCGGCCGCAAATTAAACAATTACGCTATTGTTTATTTAAAAAAAATATTATTATATTATCATTATAACCCCTTACACGTCTACTTACAATCTGCTCATTAGAAAATCTTACGCTACCTTAAATACTACTTGTCTGCCGGCTTATTTCCCATAGGTGAACTTGATCCCTCCTGCGTATATTATATATATATATATATATATATATATATATAATATTTTTCTGACTTTCAATGAATAAAACAGAAAAAAGAAGATAATTGCTGCAATGGGAAAGAAAAAAAGTTCAACTCCAGCCGAACGCAAATTGATTTGGGAAACCGTTCAAGAAAAGAAAAGCGTTGCAAAAGTAGCAAAGCACTTGAACTATAGTTGTGGTAAAATTAACAACGCAATTAAATATTACCAAAAGAATGCTACTTTTAACGATATACCCCGGATAAGGCGAAGAAAAACCACAAAAGCCGAGGATCGGAAATTGATCAGGATCAGGAAATCAGATCCATTTCTCACCTAACTGAAATAAGAGCTGAAATAGAAAGCTTCTACGACATAAACATTTCAGCTCAGACTGTCCGAAGACGATTAAAGGAAAATAATTTAAATGGGCGAATTGCTAGGCAAAACCGAATGTGTCAAAAAAAAATATTAAAAAAAGGTTAGAATTCGCTCATGAACACTTGCGAAAAGACTCAAAATTTTGGAAATTAATAGTCTGGAATGATGAGTCTAAGTTTAACGTCTTTGGAAACGATGGAAGGCCATACGTTCGACGACCCCCATTGAAAGAATGAGATCCAAAATACACAAAGAAAACAGTGAAACATGAAGGCTCGTCCGTAATGGTCTGGGGATGCCTTACCTCATATGCAGTGGGTCCAATTATGCAAATCAATAGAAAAATGACGGGGGAAATGCATAAAGATATCTTTAATGATCATTAACCAGAAAGGGTTTCCAAGCAAGTACTAAGATAAGAAATGTAAAAATTAGTTATTTAAAATAAAACCTAGCCTAATTACATCATTTTCTTACAGATGACTTAATTATATGTTGCGTTCAATAAAATGAATTTATATTAAACTTGTTATTTTTTTAAGACGTGTTTTTCTTTTTTTGTGTAATATTTAATTAGTTAGGTATTATTCAAGTATACTTTCGAACAATCAATTTTAGTTTGTAAACAAAACAGAACATTTCAAAACGTTTATATGAACATTTTCTTATGACTTAATTATATGAGCACAAGTGTATATTCATATATTTAGCATATATGTGCTTTATACACATATGTATCGTATATATTGTGTAC
This sequence comes from Eristalinus aeneus, assembly GCA_955652365.1. Taxonomy (NCBI): domain Eukaryota; kingdom Metazoa; phylum Arthropoda; class Insecta; order Diptera; family Syrphidae; genus Eristalinus; species Eristalinus aeneus. The sequence goes on along the minus strand of CATPCP010000187.1, from coordinate 113,246 downwards.
CTCAGTGATGGTGTCTATTTATATGTGTTACACACACACGCATATATATGCGTGTGTGTATAAAGCACATATATGCTATATATATATATATATATATATATATATATATATATATATATCTTTAAGAAATATTATGCTGAATGGTCGAAAAAGGCGTCTTGTTCCCGTTTCACACTGAGGTTCTTGAATATCTTCAAGAAATATTATGCTGAATGGTCGAAAAAGGGCGCCTTGTTCACGTTTCACACTGAGGTCGTGAATATATATATATATATATATATAAATATATATATATATAACATATCTTCTCCGGCTCTCGTCCCTCCTCTTCGCCCATTGACTTCGAACGGCAGTGTATGTTAAGCTCATTAAATTCCGATCTTGACAGCATAATTGATTGGGGTAAAAGCATAGAGTGGAATTTAATGCTTTTAAAACATTGAAATGTCTAGGTTTCTTAAAGCGATGCAAGATATACTTCACCTTTTCTGACCTGGTAACAATATATACATCCGCTCAAAGCTTGAGTACAACGCTCCTATCTGGTCCGGTGCTCCTAAGACCTCTCTGTATCTATTAGATAGAATCCAACAGCGAGCGATAAAAGTTATTAGTCATAATGTCATATGCTGCGAAGTCAATCGACTCGCTTGAACATCGACAAAATGTTGCGTCTCTATAACTATTTTAACGCTATTTCAACAAAAAAAAAAATGCTGTAATGAATTAGCCAACTGCATTCCTCCCCTTCAAGAATTCACCCGCAATACCCGCCTCGCTAGTAATGCTCACCCATTCACCCTTAAGCCCACTTTCGGACGTAAAGTAAAGTTTAGAGACTCGTTCTTCAGCCGCACCACACGAATATTTAATGCTCTTCTCAGCCCAATTTTATTTTATTTATTTATTTATTTATACAGACTAACATAGAAATGTGAAATAACAATGTTAGTACCTATTTTTTCTTGTTTAAGAGCACAAGCTACAAAGGCTTTCGGCTCGAAATTTTATTTTAATTATTTCGACTTTGTCAAATATTTTGGCTTTAGTTTCGACATAATACACCAGTTAGACTTATGTATACAAATTTACTTGTTTCTGGATCCATGCGTATGCAACCTTTTATTGTTAGCTATAAAATCTATTGCTGTGTTTGTTTCTTCTACCCAAGATCAGCATCTAATAACAGACTCTCTGAATTGGGATCGATATTAAAATTACAGGATTGGAGAAAGTGTGAATGTTACAGAAAATGAGAGAAGTAAATTCGCGGAAATGCTCTCAAAGATGTTATTGTTATTGACTAAGTGACAGAATTGTAAAAAACGTTCATGTTCAAGAACAGATTGATAAAGGACAAAATGATGAGCACAATAATGAGGAACAAAATGATGAGACACATGAGAAACATGACGAGGAACGAGGAAATACAATAATACAATGATTAGGAGCCAAATGAGGGGAAACAAGACGGACGGACGGAAGTACTGAAAATGAGCTTTTAACTTAGTTAAAAAAGAGCTGAGTGGCAGTAAGTTGCATAAAAAAAACCAATGAATTGTAACAGATATCCTTATGGACAATGGTTATTTGACGCAACTTATAAGGAACTTAATAACACAATGCAAACACAACATAAACTCTGAAACACAGATAAACACCACAGTAAATTATATCTATAAACGCATGGTGTATATCCCAAAATTGTCGACAAATTTTAAGAACGTAATTGCTGGTCACGGCGACAATATAAAAATAGCGTTCAAGTCTTCGATTACATTAGCATCGGTTTTCACCAGACTCAAACCAGATACAGACAAGGAAGCAAAACTGATGTTGTCTACAAAATCAACTATAAGGGCAATGACAATGAATGCTGTAACTTATGTGACATAGGTACCACCAAACATTTTCTTCGTCAAAGACTATCTGGGCATAAATCAGACATCAACAACAAGAACACAGTGAAAACAACTTAGCTAGACTCTAACATCCAAAACTACTTGTAACTACATCACAATTAATGTACGTTTATTGTTCATTTGTTTAATTGCCATTTTACTATGTATGTATGTAAAAAATTTTTGTGGTATTGTTTCAATAAAAAAGATCACCTGATGAAGGCAGGTCATTACTCTATAAGCTCACGTTTTCAAGAAAAAAGAAGAAAGCTTCCTCAATATCTGCAACTTCATGTGTTTATTCATCTGTTTTCCATTTATGTCGGTCAACGCAAGGACAAAAAGTTACCAAGGAAAGTATCATCCCTTGTGTGCACAATTGAATAAGGTATGCAGAAAGTTAAACTTTTCGTCTTTGGTAAGGCAGATATACACTGACAATAAGCCTGCTTTTTTTTTTTAAATCAAATAAAAATTTATGGATGACATTCCTATTATTCGAATAATGTTTTCACAGTGTGTAAGTTACCGAAGTAAAAAAATGCAATATGTTGAGTTTGCAGTAATGGGTATTTCTTCAAATGTTTAATTTTCTTGAATCAAAACGACTTGCTCCGTGTCATCCTCCAGAAAACGATCAACATAACCTACACTCTCTACAAGTAAGGACAAGGACTTAGAAAATGAAATCAACAGTAGGGATACATTTTGCTAGCTATTTTTTGTCTGGGAACAAGTAGACGCGAGCCACACTACACTACACTATCAGTAAATATCTGAAGGCAAAAAGAATTGAATTTGTTACATTAAGAAATTAAACCACAAAACCACGAGAATAGGCTATTGAGAAGAGAAAATTAACTTTAAGGCTATATCAAAACTTTTTAAAACTAGTGAAAGTATTGAATGTGCTGGTAAGAAAAAGAAAGTAGAGGATAGCGAGTGTAAAAAAGTGTAAAGTTTGATAAAGACTGAATTAGATGAACAAACGGAGTTCATTGAAAAGGATAATGTAGATTTTGTAAATAAGAAAAAGTTTGAAAAGAAAAATTAAATGGCTATTACGAGAGTATAGTCCTGGGTATTTAAAACAAAATGCAATAAAGGGTTGCTTTTTATATTTCGGGATCAGAGAACAAAAACAAATATTGACCATCGCAAATAGCTTTATTGTTTTTCAAAATATTTTCCGTTAAGACCTATACACTTTTGTATGCGTTTGAACCAATTGTCGAAGAACTTTTGCTCTGATTGAGGTATATCCAAAACATGCATCCTGAACGCATCAACTGCTTCTTCAGGTGTCGAAAAACGTTGACCTCTCATTTTATTTTTTATTCATTCAGTGCCAAGTCAGGACTATACGGCGGATGACTCATCAAATCGATGTTTTAAGTGTTCAAAAATGCATTTGTTTAAGCCGATGTGTGAGAGCTCGCATTGTCGTGATGAAGAGTGATCCGTCTTCGGCGGTTGGTTTTCCTGATTTCTTGGAAGACAACTGGCAAACAAATGGTTATGTACCACTCAGAATTGACTGTTCTGCGTTGTTCTAGTGGAACGGTTGCCACATGTCCAGTTTTTTCCGAAAAAACAGGCGACCATATGTGACAGGTGAGAGCTCGCATTGTCGTGATGAAGAATGATCCGTCTTCGGCGGTTGGTTTTCCTGATTTCTCGGAAGACAACTGGCAAACAAATGGTTATGTACCACTCAGAATTGACTGTTCTGCGTTGTTCTAGTGGAACGGTTGCCACATGTCCAGTTTTTTCCGGAAAAACAGGCGACCATATGCTTGGAAGTGCTTCGTGCGTGAGCAACTTTTATTGGATTTGGCTCAATTTGAAACACCCATAAAGTCGACTGCTGTTTACTTTCGGGCTCATACGCCTAAATCCACACACTCATACGCCTAAATAATCAGAAGAAAATTTTCACGATTTATGGTAGTTCTATTTTGATGGTGAGATAAAACTTTTAAGTTGCTGTGAACAACACAAATAGCGCTCGTATGTCAAAACGTTCTGAGTACGTATAAAATATCAAACTTAACGATAGAGCTGGCAGTTGCCAGATTGCTACGCTAGGGTTGCCCAATGCCGAAATATAAAAGGCAACCTTCGTAGAAAGATCGTACCATGTTACCAGTGTTTAGAAATAAGAAATCATTATCGCTTGTCAAAATGTGTTAGCTTAGAGTTGTAATAAAGCGCTCGCAGAAAAAACATCATCTCGTCTTTCACTTGTCTCCCACACAAGCCCTACAACTATCAGAAGTGGATTTCTTTACTCAAAATTAGTTGCGTTATAGTCAATTCAGTGCAAGTTTTTTTTTTATATCTTAAATTGTGACGATGGCAGACCGTGTAACAAAATTTCTAGAGATGACAACTGTACCGCAATCAAAGGACAAATTAGAAGAAATGAATTTGTCCACAACCGGGATTCGTCGTGATCGTTGTCGAGAGCGGACGTGTTTTCCTTTTATCTCTTAAACCGAATACATAACTGCAAGAAAACTAGCAAGTAGTGTAGACCAAAGTAATCCGAGAGAACTATCGTCGTGGTGCGCCGTACGAGCGAGTTATCCGTTGCGATGGATGGTTTTTGTGGAAAATGTGAAAGACAATTTAGTCGGAACGATGTGTACATAGTGCCATGTAGCGGGTTCTGCAAGAGAGTGTACCACCGCGGATGCTGCGAAGGACAGTTGTCAGAATACGATGTAGGACGTCTTCAAGCAGTTAAGAACTTGGGTTACCATTGTCAAAACTGTATTGGAGCTCCTGGGAAAATTCTGAGACAGTATGAAACGTTAATGGAGTCACAAAGGAACAAGTATGAAAATATAATCCAGCAATTGAACTGTAACACGAAGCTTTTAACTGATCAAATTACGGAAATGGCAAAGAAAATTCAGAGTGAAGTATGTAAACAAAACAAAGAAAGAGAGAAAGATAGGGTAGACATCAGTAAAAAACTACAGCGGCTGTCAGAAACAGTAGAGGAATTAAAAGAGTTACCAATAGCAAAGGAATCAAGTGGAAATGAAAATAAAAGGGTTGATTATATATCTAAATCTATGGACGAAATAAAAGAAGAATTAAAGAAATATAATAAAAAGAGTGTGTGTGGTGTAGTTGAAGTAAATCAGGTGGAGAGTGATGATAAACTATCATATGCGGCTCAAGTGAAGAAAGGGCCACAAGTTATACTTAAACCAAAATGCAGTCGGGAGTGCAAGAAGACGAAAGAGGATATAAAGAAGCAGATAAAACCATCAGCTATGTCAATTAACGTCAATGGTTTACATAATAGGAAAGACGGGGCGATTGCGATAAAATGTGGTAATGAAGAGGCAAGTGAGAAAATACAATCGGTTCTTAAAGAAAACAAAAAGAATGAAAAATATGAGATAAAAGTGCAGAAGATGAGAAACCCGAAACTGCTAGTCTATGGAATGAAGGAAAGACTTAGCAAGGAAGAAATTGAAATGCAATTCAAACACAGAACAGTGTAGTTAAATTTGAATCAGTAAAATTTGTAAGTGTATATGAATCAGGAAAAATGAAAGGAGTATTTAACGCAATTATTGAAACCGACAGAATTGCATTCAAAATGATGTTAGACATTAAAAGAATAAACATAGGGTGGGATAGTGTATAGTATACGAAGAATTAAGTGTGAAGAGGTGCTTTAAGTGTTGGGGATTTAATCACTCAGCTACCGTCTGTACAAATAAAGTAGCTTGTCTAAAATGTGGAGGAGAGCATAAAAAAACTGAGTGCACGAGTGAAGATGTAAAATGTGCCAATTGTATCAAAAGTAAAGAGTTTCTACAACTACCGGATATTGATGTGAAGCATGATACCAGAAGTGAAGATTGTCCAGTACTCAAACGAAAACTTAAAACGGAGAAACAGAAAATTCAATACTAGCACCTAAATATATGTAAATGCTTGATACTAATTATTGAACGTCTGAAGAAATGTATGAAGTTATATGTTTAACAGAAACACATCTAACAGATAGAAATGACGACAGTGAAATATATATACAAGGATACCAATCCATAAGATGTGACTCGTCCTCAGCACATACAGGTGGTGCCATATTTTATGTTCGTGATCATTGGCAAATTGAAGTCTTAGAAAATATAAACGTAGGCAAGGAAAGTTGGTGGCTGTCCATAAAGCTTGTGTACCTTGATCTAAACATAACATTAGGATGCGTGTATCGCTCGCCGAGTAAATCGGAGGCAAACTTTTGTCTGAATTTCAGAGACTATTTGGAGAAACTTATAGGAAACCAACCAAAACAACCTTAAAATATTAAAAACAAGGAGTTACAAACTTATAGGCGAGCAACATGGGCAAATTCAACAAATAGTTGGGAAGAGTATAGAATAGCTCGTAAAGCGTTCAAATCGGCACTAGTTAAAGCAAAGAATAATTATATTACTAAGAAAATAGAGTCATCTAAGGACCAAAGAGACATGTGGAAAAATATTAAATCGTTAGTCCTAAAAGAACGGAAAGGCGTAAAAAAAAGTGTTGTCTTTGATAATGTCTCAATAAATGACCATGCAACGTTAGCACAAAACTTTGTATTGTATTTTTTGTTAAGAGTGTTTATGAACTAAATAAAGCGATACCGTGTGTACCTTAAAAAATTCTCATTTCTCAAACAGACGATTGTCCTCAATTTAATTTTAAATGTATCACATATAATGATCTCAAAAACATAATGAAAACATTAAAAAATAAAAAAAACTATATTGAGTGTGAAAATGATAATCGACGTCCTTCCAATAATCGGTCGAATTATGTGTGAAACAATAAATAGATCGTTGACGAGTGGCAATTTCCCACAAGTATGGAGAGAATCAAGAGTAATTCCAATTGAAAAAATAAAGAAGTCAACTAAACCAGCTGACTACCGTCCAATCAACATGCTACAAAATGAAGCAAAAGTGCTACAAAAAGTAGTGCAACAACACTTACAGAATTATTTAGAATAAAATTAGATATTTGCGAAGTGTCAATCTGGATTTAGAAGCGGGCATAGTTGCGAATCCCTTTTGAATTTAGTTATTGCCGACTGGAAGGATGCAGTACAGAATAATTTCAAAATTGTTGCAGTGTTCATAGATCTGAGGAGAGCGTTCGAGACAGTTGACAGGAGCATATCAGTAGATAAATTGGAGAAGTATGGTGTCGGAGTTATGTTAATGACATACCAAATGTGGTGAAGCTATCGACATTACAGCTATTTGCTGATGATGGGCTACTCTTTATTGAATGTAGAGATATAAATGAGTGTGTAAATAAAATTACGCACCCTAAGTGAATGGTTTAAGATGAACAAATTAGGTCTAAATGTTAGTAAAACTAAATGTATGTACATAAATGGATACACAGATTCAAATGTCGTAATAGATAATGAGATAGTTGAAAATGTCAAAGAGATTAAGTATTGAGGTGTTGTTATTGATAGAATGTTGTGTTTTAAAAATCATGTCGACTATATATCAAAGCAAATAAGTAAAAAAAAATAGTTTCTTTGGAAGAATAAGAAAAAGATTACCAACTCTCTGTGCAATAAATGTATACAACAGTATAATAAAGCCTCACTTTGAGTATTGTTCGACAATTATTCATCTGTCAAATAGTACAATGCAGGATAGACTACAAAAGTTCCAGAACAGAGCTACGCGTAGCGTAGTGCATACATTGCAACTGGTTAACACCGATTAATTGTATGTTAAATGTTCTTAAATGGCTTAGTGTGAAACAAAAAACAAAATTGAATGTACTTGTTTTCGTATTTAAAATGAAAAATAATTTATTACCCGAGTACCTGTCTAACAAAATAATATATGTTAATCACATACATGATTATAATGTAAGAAACAAAAATGGTTTCCGTCTTCCACTGTTAAGAACAAATCGAGCACAAAATACTATATTTTATAGTGGGTTTAAATTATTTAATGAATTGCCAAACGATTTGAAACAAGAAATCCGCCTAAAAGATTTTAAAATAAAGATAATAGACTATGTAAAAATAAGATTTAATTGAAATGTACAAAACTAGTAATTAAGAGAATTGTGAAGTAATAAATCAATATGTATCTAATAGCAAAACTTAGCTAAATAAATGAAATGAAATAAAATTAAAGCGGTGCTTAAAATAAGATTGGAGGAGGCAATTATACAACTCAGCGGTGCAGATATTGAAAATTATTTGCCATCCAATGTACTCGATGGAATAAGTACCGACGAAGGCTCATCAGACCTCGAAGAAGAACACATGCTGCTGACGCAGCAAATAGACACATTAGGGGAAGTGATCAGGAGAAAAGAAGAAATTCTCCAACTCGACAAAAGTCTTGCTGAACTGGAGCATGCAACAAGAAGTGAGGAGAATGCAAGAAGAAGTGAAAGTGTAAGTTTGAAAGACTTTGAGGAATCATTGCCAAGATTTTCTGGAGATGATAGCTTCTCGGTAATGAAGTGGATCAAGGCAGTTGAGGAAGCAAAAGATGTCTACAAATTTGAGGATCACAAGTGTCATATTTACGCTAAGCGCTTACTTAGGGGAACAGCTAAATTATTTTTGAGGTCAACCCACTGTCAGTCATGGAATCAACTGAAAACCGCACTTCTCAATGAATTACATCACCTCTATTCAGCCTCCGACGTTCACAATATACTACGAAAGAGACGAAAACTACCAATATATTATGAGCATACAAGAAATTGCCAGCCAGCGTGCTTGAAGAACACGACGTCATAAATTACATCATAAGAGGTATACCTGATACTATGGTTAATAAACAACTTCTGCTTACAGCGAACACCTTTTCTGAGTTGAAAGCTGCCGTAAGAAAATACGAAAAAATGAAAGCGGAGTTCCAGTCTATACCAAATCCCTTCAAGCTAGCAGCGATTTCCAGATCATCCGCACACCCCCGCACCATACCGCCGTCTACAAAATGTTACAATCGCAGTGAGACTACTATAGTTGTCCAAAGCCAAGGAGGGACAAAGGCGCTTGTTTTTCGTTGTGGGAAAACGGGACATGTTGTCAAAGATTGTCTCAATACAAATGGAGTGATGGTGCTCCAAAAAACTGATTCAACTAATGTACGACCGTCTTTTCTGGAAGATTTCTGTGGTGAGTTCCAGTATGAATTCCAAAACAACATTAGAAGTGCAGTATCATTTACGATGAAAGCAATGACGTTAGTTGACACTGGCAATCCTATCATCTTCATTCAGCAGAAATATGTTCCAGCTTACTTGATGACATCTATAGACAATTCACTAGTAATTCGTTTTCTTAATAGAGCAGTCTTCCTTTTCAATCAGTTAGTTTTGTACAGCTTTCCGATTCCTTTTAAGTTCCTGGTCGAGGCGCCTCATTCTGAAAATGAGCAAATTGATAAAACAATTTTAGCTTTAACATGTTGAAGTTCTCCAGCAATCGTTTCCGATTTCGGTCCATCCAATTCATGGTATTCGAGAATATTCCTCAAAGCAAATTTCCACTTAAGAAAATGTTCCCCACTATGCGTTTTGATTAATTGATTTTCTAGTATATCAAGTAACAAATACTGTGGCTGAGAACAGTCTGACGATGTATTGAAGAGATTGTCGCAGTTGACGCATATTCTATATTTTCATTTTTTTAATTCTTCATAGCGCTGAGAACTCACCGACGTCTTGTAGGGAATGTAATAATGCATATTTTCAATTTTTAATTCCTCATATCTAATACTAATAACTAATAATTGGATGGCGCGACAGTCCACAGGGGAAGCCAACTCCGAACGGCGATGTTTGAGAAGCTTTTTCTTAGATAGTTATTACTCTTTAAGTGTTGTCAGAAGTTCAAAAGAGGTGGTGCCCTAAAAAATTCGAGGAGTTCAGCCGGAAATCGAACTTCGGCGCGTGAGTGTTACGGCGTCCACAATTTTTTATATCTACTTTCAACATATATCAATTTATTGGATTCATTAATGTGGAGATTTCTTAAATAAAAAGTTATTTTTCATAACGATTCTTATACATAACGTTTTCAATGTTTGAATTGGGGGCATAAATTCTGTCCGGTTTCAAAAGTAGGTACTACCTGAAAACTCTTAAAGCGAGTACCTACTTTATAGAAAAGGTGTGAGATTTATGTATACCAACATTTGTAAGAAATTAAGAAGCGCAGCTGAACGCCCTCGAATAAATGTGAACAGTGGTTTCGAAGTTTCAAAAGTGCTGGTTTTCGCATCGAAAACATGGGCATGGGGGTATTACTGGATCGAGATCGAGAATTGAGAGTGACTCAGAAACTTTCCGTTCGATTGAAGAATTTGGATTTAGTCAAAAGCAAGAACATTTTATTTGAGGAGTCGTACGATTTTTCGCCTCGGAACTGCTTCTTGAAAGACATCAAAGGCGGAGATCTTTTCACTGGATCAAGGCTGGAAAAGAAATATAGATATACTACGAAAATACCAAGAAGAAAGTATACTATCAAAATTCTGGTGAACCATTTGTCTTTTTTGACTGCACTGCATATACTTGAACCACACCCGTGTGGTGTGGTATGAGCTGCTTAAACCAGGCGAAACTAATAATGGGAGACATTATCGACTATAGCAGATCGAAAGGCATGACAAGGTGATTAGGCAACATGATAATAGTCGGCCTCTGTTGGCTGTACTGCATGTTATTCTCCATACCTTGTTGCTTCCTTCTACTGCTTGAATGCAAACGATCTAGAGCGTCGCCGGTTCGGTGCTTTTAAACAAATCGAAGAATGGCTCATTGATTGGATCAATTCCAAAGACGACGCATTTTATAGAGATGGTAACATTACATAGAGAGCTGGAAAAAGTTGTTGCTTCCAGGTTTGAGTAATTTTATTTACGTTTTTTAATAACTATTATTGAAAAACTAATTAACTTGTACTTTTAATAAAATTCCCTATATATTTTGTAAAAGTGTTTGTATTTTTGTTCAATTCATTCTTTCATTCCAACTTTAACTATATCCATTTATGTATGTATATGTGTATATATTTAACAATTTCTTATTTTATAATTTACTTCACAAAAACAAATTTACAATTTTCAATATTAATGGTGTCGTATAGCCGGCTTTGTTAATTTAAGTTAAATTTATTATTAAATTTAATTATTTAATTTAAAACCAAAGAAAATGCTTTGCTCCTGTGAATTATGAAAGCATGTCTTAAAGTGCCGGTAGCTTGGGAGAACGAATTGTTGAAGGCGTTTATTAAAGCTGCAGTTTGCGGTTAGCTGTTTTGACTGTGTTTGATTTAGGGGTTATCTGCGTCGCGTGCTGACAAAAAACTGTAAGTCCATCCTTTTCGTTTTTTACTTGGTACATGGTGTCGCAGTTATGCATAGTTGCGGTTCTTAGAAATGTCGTAAGGATGACGATGACAGAATATGGTAGAGTGTGACCGATGCAAGCGGTCGTGGCACTTCTCATGCGGCAAATACGATCCAGCCAAAGTTGATGCCGTTTCCTCTTAGTTTAGTGGGGAAGCGGATTATGAAAGCACATTAAAAAAGTTTTCGTCCGGTGCGGATTCGATACGATCGCCTTTAGTGGATTCAGGCGTTCACCAGCGGAAGGGGTTTCAATTGAAGAACGTCTACACCGTTAAGAATATTGAGTTACTCAGCCAATCTATCGACGTGAATGAGCTACAGCGACGCTACTCTCATGCCAAGCTGGAAATTGGGTGTGAGGTTTGAAGAGCCTTGTGACCAGTTCTGGCATTAAACTATTAATTTTTATTTAATTAATTGACTTGATCATTTTCAATCTGATCATCATTTTCAATCATAATTAAACTAATTTTGAATAAAATATCCATTATTAAAAAATTAATCATAATCATGATTAATAATATGATTAATTCCGCAGATTGGTATTTTGCGATAGCTTCTTATTTCTCTATTTTGCAGGTATGAGCATTTCATACAAACTGCTACGGTGTATCCGTACATTTTTCGACAAGATACTTGACTCCGACTGGGATAGTGAATTTGAACTCGCGGAATTATTTACCGATATGGACATTCGCCCGATGATTTAAGAAATCATCTGTTTTACACTCAATAAATTTGTTTTCAGAAAAAATGTTTTCTTTACTTAACTAATAAAGAGTGACGTGAAATTAATCGGTTCAAATTTGATTGAATTAAAAATTCAAATGATATAATCTTTTCAAAATATGGTTAGCATCATGCTCAAAGGGTCACATGTAGCTTCTTTTAAACGCGACTTATGTTGTTTACATGAAATGAATGCTATGACGTTAATCAGATTTAAGTAAAAATTTGTTACTGCCAGAGACTAGTTCAAGTTGTTTACATTCCGGACATTTATTTATTATTAACTATAATATATTATACAACTAATTACTATGAAATAGAAAGCTACCCTATGGCGCTGAGCAAGTTAAGGAGCCTAAAGAAAGCGTTAAGGAAGAAGCCTCACTTACTGGAATAGAAAAATCAACACATGAAAGATGTCTTTGTCAAAGATATTCTAGAATCAGGAAAATTCATTGATTATTATTACGTAAAATTGATTATTACAGTATAAGTATTGCACATTTTACATAAAGAGATTTGGTACGTTAATACCTTGCTATTTGAAAACAGTTTAAGATTTTAAGAACGGGTTCATAAAACATTAAAGGCAAATGGACATAACGAGGAAAAGTGCAGGCAATAACCTCGTAACAAAAGAGAGAGAAAAAAAAGAAAAAAACAGAAAAACACAAATAAGATATGAATTTTTGAGCACTTACAAAGTATCAATGAGTAAATAAAATTAAATAAATAAATATGTAATTATACAAAATATAAATAAATTACTATGATGATAAGTAAATAATTATAAACTTGAATATATAGATACAATATATAAATAACAAAATAAATAAATAGTATATAAATAAATTATAAATAAATGGGTATATAGTAAAAAAGATATGCATAGATATATAAATATACAGATAAATACATAAATAAATAAATAAATAAATAAATAAAAAAACAAATAAATAACAATAACAATTTAATTAATTACTATACTAAAAACTTTTATGCAAGATTGTTTATGAGAGGATTATCCGCAAGAGCACAACGAATATTAAAGTTATGTATTAGCTTCTCAATACGTTCGTTAACCAGTTCAACACCCGCTCTTCTATGCAGTTCGTACGTAGAAAAATGTCATGGTAAGGTGAAGATCATTTTTAAGATTTTATTCTGAGCAACTTCAAGTCTTTTTAAGTGACATTTGGCCATACCACCTCAAATCGGGCAACCGTAAGTTAATATTGGCTGAAAGATAACATTAAATATAATAATTTTATTTTCAATGAATAGTTGTGATTTCCTGTTTATTAATGAGTACAATAAAGTGGTTGCAATTTTTATTTTTTTTTATGGTCTGCGTTACATGGCAACTAAAGGTAAGTTTCGAGTCCAAGTATATTCCAAAGTGTTTCGCAGACAAATTCCAACTTATCTGGGTACCAAAAATGGAAATCGGATTCTGAAAAAAAAACAAGATTTTTTTTCCTGGTGAAAAAGACAGCTTGAGTTCTCAGAATCAATTTTTATTTTCCACCTGTTGAAATAACTGTGTATTATCTCAGTTGCATTTAAGAGTATCCTCTCAACTCATGCGAGGTGTATATTACAGGATCGTCAGCAAACAGTGCCACCTTGCAATTTGGTAAATATGGAAAGTCAGATGTGTATATATTATATAGAATTGGACCGAGAACTGAGCCTTGAGGAACACCCATAGAGACGTTATTGGATTTTGACGAAAATGTATTAACGTGACCTCGAATACATCGATTATTTAAAAATTAGTATTAAAAGTATTATGGGATCGCCTGAAACCGAACTGAGTATTGGGAAGTATGGAATTTTTTATTGTAAATTCTAGTAATAGTTTCTTCATGAAGATTTTCGATCCACTCGGTTTTATATCGTGCTTAATAATTCATGGCTGTGTTATCCTCCAGGATGTGTGGCGAGAAGGCTTCGACTGGAAAGTTTCAGTCTCGGACTCCACAAAACGTAATAAAGTAGAGTTGATCAGAGAATTGAAGAATAATGTCATTGCTTTGCCGGTTTTTGTAAACACCAATCTCCGTAGTACCGGCGAGACACACCAGAATTCGTTTATCAACAAGCCAGTGGCTCTGATACTTACATAAGGCCACCAATTATTATATATTATGGCTCCTACTCTTTCCAATTAAAAGCTTATCAAAGGGCGCATTTACTTCTATTGGCGTTGTAACAGAAATAAAATTGTCCATTCTGTTTTGTTTGAGCAGTCCAAGTCTTTAACATGTTGTGCACTTACATTAGTAAGTCTCCAGCCTAAGACAAAATTTAGCAAGACAGACCTCTTTAATTTCGAAATCTTCGAATAGCTTATTTCGAACATTCTAAATATAATTATATGTCATCAACACCACTTACAGCAAACTTCCTCTATTACTTTCATAAAACAGGCATAGCCCAATTTCCGTACGCTTCTATCATAAGCTTAAAAGTGACCAACGCATATACTAGATTAGCGTAATCCTCATAGCACCTTCTGCAGTTTGCACGCCTTGTCACCATTATGTTCGGTGTTCGAACTTCTAAATCTGATAGTATGTCATATTTGGCCAATGCCCTCTACAGCATCACAGTTAATAAGGCAAACTTAGAATCACTTCTTCATCCAGTAATCCATTCAAGTACACAGACACCACTGTAAGAATATGATATATATACATATGTCGTGCTGTGATGAAGAAATTAGTTGTGTCAAATTGCCAAAATTTAAGTCACAATTTGGCGATCAGAGCTTTTAACACACGCGGCGTTTATTAGAACCAAGAGTCTGTGTTCTTCGTACACAACGCCGATAAAAAAGGGCGAAAGTACTGTAATAATTCAACCACTTTCCATCCCAGAATACGAGTATATGTATGCATGTCATGCCGTGATGAGTAACTCTACTTGTGTCACGTGCATATTCAATTTATTAATCTTTATGCCATGCTTTCTGTTGTTCCCTCTGTTTAGGTATTTTGTTAAGTAGCGTGTACTTTATGTTAAGATTGGTTAAAAAGAGACCGTAAGTTTGTCCCCTAGGACTTACGATCTCTGTTAAAAAAAAATACCGTGAAACTCCTCTATAGCGGGACCGTGAGGGTTGTCCGCTGTATAGGGGTGCCCGTTGTTAGGAGATAACTCTGTTTATTCATAGAAAAGAACACAGTCCAAATTTAGGAATGTTATTTATTAATCTCTTATGATATATGTATATATATTTATATTTTTAGTATATTTTTACATTTGAAAATAAATTAATAATAAAATAAATATTCAATTCAATATAAAAAAAAACACAAGAAAAACAATAGACCGATTTGCTTTGAAAACTAAGTTATTAGTTTTTGTTTTTTTACTTTGGATTCCACCATTTCTAGCTCGTGATTTAAAATTAAGCCATTTATGATGTCAAATCCCGTATTGTCCCCTTTTGATATATAGAACTATCGAACGCGTTTTAGTTCTCCCAAGGCAACTGAATAGTTTTCTATTCTAGTAATTTTTATTTCGCTTTCTGGTTCATCGTCATTATTGCCGCTTTTTTCCAGGCGAAAATTGTCCCAATCGCAGTCATAAATGTCAGCTGTCATCTTTGTCTTTCTGCACATGAAATTCTTCATGATCGCATCAACTCTTTGCACAAGCAAACAAATTTTCGTCCGTTGGGCGTAGACGGCACCAATGAAGATATCTCGGCTTCTATACACACGCTTATATGTAGGTATGCATGTAAATGCAAAATGTTTTTCTTCTTTATGGTATCTGTTTCGTGTGTCCGTTGTAAGGGTGTGAATTGTTCAATATTAGTGACCGTGTCCGGAATAGAGGGGATCCGTTGTAGAGGGGTGAAAATACACATGATTGGCTATATCTTCTGCCGGGGAACGTGAATTTGTCCGTAAAGAGGGTTGTCCGTTAAGAGAATTTTCACTTTATAGTAAAAATAATTTTATTATATTTTATATTAAGATTTGTGTGGGATTTGGTTGTGTACTAGTAATCTAAAACTTTCCTCGAGGAGATGTTTGAATCAAGGTTGTACAACTGTGCAGATTGTTGTATATATAGGTGTGGGGAATATATTAAACGAACAACCGAACTTTTCAAACGATTGAAGCATTATAATTAATAATAATAATTGTTGGCGCTACAGTCCAAAGGGGGCCTAGGGCCTAGCTTGCTCATCAACTACCCGTATTGTGCGCGCTACTGTTCTCTCACGAGTAGAAGGGACCTACAGTTTTTGCCGACTCCGAACGGCGAAAATTGAGAAGCTTTCTTAGACAGTTATTACTCTTTGAGTGTTGTCAGCAGCTCGAAAGAGGTGGTGCCGTGAAAAATTCGAAAAATTGGTGTTGAGCTGAGAGTCGAACCTAGACCCTTCGGCGTGTGGGCGTCGCACTCTACCCACTACGCCACGGCGACCACGAAGCATTATAATTATCAAATAATAAAATAACAACTATGTATACAGATAGTAAAGAGAAAAAGAAGTAAAAACATTGGTTTATGTCTCAGAGAGGTTATTAATCTCCGACGGTCGAATCGCTGGGTTGGAAATCCTCTGCCTCTAGGAGTACGCACAGTTTCTGTGTGGGACGAATTCAGGTTCCGGTAGCAGTCTTCAAGGTTACGTTGTGCACTAGTCCATCTCTGCACGGGTGCACATCTGACACCCTGACCAAGCGCCAGTGGGTTGGTGGGTTGGAGGTTTTCATGACGAACGACCACAATATTGCCCACCTGGATGTTTCGCTGCCGTTGCTGTCATTTACATCGCGCCTGCAAAGGTGCTAAGTAGTCTTCGCTCCAACGCTGCCAGTAAAGTTGATGTTGCTGCCGCAACCATTGCCACCGTGATTAAAAGTAAGGTTACGTAGCCAAAATATACGAAGCCCAACGTTTTTTTTATCTTAATTTTCTTGGAGAAACATTTATATATGTGTAAGCATTAAATTCACATGTTATAAGAATCCGAAATGATTTAGAAAAAAAAAATCCCTAGGTTAGCTAGAGTACTTGTAGAGAATCAGTAAGTTAGAGTAAAGATTATTAGATTTGATTAGTAAGCTAGTTTCAAGTATTTTTTGTCTAGCATGTAAGAAATTGAATTCGAAAAATAAAAAATAAAATGCCTTAAAAAAAACATTGCCACCGATTGACGTGACTGATCGGGAAGTCTCCAGGCGTCTAAGCCTCAATGCCAAAGTCTGTAGACTGTACCATAAGGACTGTACACCCACCCACTGCACGAAGTGATGTTTGGCAGCTTTGACGGCCGCCTCACAAAGCCCGCCTTGGTGTGGATCGCTGGGGACTATGAAGTGCTACTTAGTGCCGATTGATAGGTAGTGGCTAGACTCTGTTTGTTGTGTGCGCTGTGCCAAGCACTCAGATCCTCTTCAAGTAGACTGGCGGCACTCGTTGCTTCAGCCATCTGTTGCACCAAAGTCGTCTGCGGGTAACGCACCGGTGAATATACATTCGGACGGCCAGCCAGACTCGGGCTTTCGGAAGTATCGCTGGAAACCGTTGATCCTCTTGAATTGATGCCCTGGCTAATCGGCTACCAACTCGGAGAATATCATCCTTGTCTAAAAACGAACTTAAGGAAAGCAACTGGCTTGAGCTTGGTAGGTCGGATCCACTGCGAATAGCATGGAGTTCTATGTTGAAAGCATTGAATGAGTATGAGCAACCACAAGAAATCCTCCATTAACTCAGAGCTGACAATGGATGGATCCCAAGAGATGTCTGTGTTTGGGACACCACCGTGATACATACGCCACAGTACGTAGAAGTCGCTGTAGTGAGCTAAATCGCTCGGTAATGTCGATTGCATGACCATCTCTCCCTCGCGCCGTAATCGATCCTCGAACTACGCTGTCATCGTCGCCAGAGATGTCTTCTGCTGCACAAAGTTCCAATCGGAGAAAGATGGAGCTTTTAAGGGAGCCACCTTCGAGCTGTCAGAAGTAATACTGTAGCTGCTCGATGACACTCGTTCTCAATTAGAGCAAGGCTGCATTAGCACGCGAGCTTGCGTCGCGTCGGAGACCAAAGCGTCTGAATAAAGATTTTGTCCGTAATGACCACAGGTGCCAGTAGACCGGTCGGATTGTAATTTCGGGCAACCTCTTTTATTTGGTACCCAGAATTGATCACCCCCGTCGACCCTGAAGAACAGCTCATCAGCTATAGGATCTCAGTGTAGGCCGAGTCCCGCCATCGTTGGTGGATCAATGGTGAACTCTCGGTTGGAATTTCATTTCCTGAGCTTGAAGTAACCCTTAGACAGTACTGTGACAATATGCGTGGCCAATAGAACTGCTTCCGAAGACCTGCAGCAGCTGGTCAACAGGTCATCGACATAAAAAGACAAAATGACACCCCGTGCATTCTCGCCAATCTTCTGATCTGGAGCATAGTGGTAGTTGTCGTGGGCGCACTGGTGTTAGGTGCGCACAGCGTTTAATGGACTTGATGCCTATAGGTAACCGTACGAAGCTGGAACACTGCAACACTAGAACCTGACACAACCTGACAGAACATCTTTTCCACATCTGCGGTAAGCGCCATCGGAAGTTCACGTTGACCAATGTGGCCTAAATAGTGGGATCTGTCATTTGGACATTGGAACGTGCAGATGCGTTGAATATTACACGGAACTTGTCCTGCATAGTGTGGTGTGGAATATAATATGGCCGCTGGTGATCACCAGGTTGATTAAGAGCGAGGTATTCGCGCATGAAATTGATGTACCATAAATACAAGCAGTAGGGAGTTTTTATGCCACTTCTCTTCCTTTCGTTATGAAATAAATATAAAGCCGCCTTTAATTAAATCACGTGTTTCATTTTTTGCGTCCACCTCCACCCGCTCTCCTACAATTTCAGAAGTGGGATTCGATTACTAGATATGCTGTACAATCGAGTGTACTTCCCAATTCAATACTGCGGTTCGATTCCAAGTTAATTTCGAGTAGTAAAGATTTAATAATATCTGAGAAGTGGATAGGATTCTGGAATCTTCGACGGTACCCAAACTCAAAAGTATTCTCAGATTACTAAAACTTCCTAGTCCCGGTACCAAGGCAGAGTTTAAACCTCCAGTCAAAGAAGAAGTGCAGGATTTTTCGGATGACGACTATGCCGGTTTGATCAACGAATTTGCTTCAGACACTAGAGAACAATGCGCTAATAGATCAACGCCACCAGATAACAACGTGTCTGAGGAGAGAAGTGAGGACGAGGAACAACTGAATAAGCAGATTGCAAAACTTCAACGAATGTGCAAGAATAAAGAGACGTCGAGGACTCGATATCCGTTTTTAGTGAAGATGACAATTTCTTGATTCGGTTAACTACGGTACAATTTTCATGTAGAAACGGGCCGATGGTAAATTCCACCATGTGTTTCTCTTTTCGCAACGAGCCACTGAAACAGAAAGCAGTTATCATAGCTATGAGTTAGGGACACTTTCGATTATATACGCTCTTAGGAGATCTAGAATTTATCTCATAGGCGTAACTTTTAAAATTGTAACCGACTGTCAGGCCTTAGCATTGACACTAGAAAAAAAAGTCTTTAGATCCTCGACAATGGGCATTGGAGATCAAAAGCTTCAAATAAATCGTTGAGCATAGAAAAGGGATTAGGATGTCACATGTTAACGCCTTAAGTCGCTCATTTATCGTTTTGTATGTAGTAGACGAATCATTTGAGTTTGTTTTGGCGGCTGCCCAAAAGCACGACCCTAAGATTAAAGTGATTGTATCTGAGCTAGAAAAGCCCGAAAGCCCCATTTATGAGATGATAGACGGTCTTATATACCTGAAGTGCAAAGGCAAGGTCAACTTTTACGTTCCATCAAATATGGAGACTGAAGTAATTCGTACGCATCATGAAGCGATGTGTCACGTATGGGTAGAAAAGTGTTTTCAGCATCTATCAGGGTGATGGTGGTTTCATAATATGAAGGAAAAAATCAAAGAACACATAGGATGCTGTTTGAAATGCATAAATTTCTCTTCATACATAGGTAAAGTTGAAGGAAACTTATATTCTATACCCAAAGGAGATGTTCCATCCATACACTTCATATCGACCACCTTGGTTTTTTGCCTAATTCACAGTCACGAAAAAACACGGTCTCCTTGTAATTGATGCTTTCACGAAATTTATAAAACTTGATCCTGTTAAGTCCACCCAAAATAGTGAAGCTATAAAGTGTTTGACATCGTTTTTCAATAATTATTACTGGCGGCCCAATCGCATTGTATCAGATCGTGGAACCTGTTTCACGTCAACGGAATTCGTCAACTTTCTATGCGAAAATAATATTCAGCACGTACAAATTACCACGCGCTCTTCTCAATCAAATGGACAGAACCACCTAGAGCGTGTAAATCGTATACTTGTGCCGATGTTGTCCAAAGAATGCGATTCCAACACTAACAGTGATTGGAATAAACACTTGGTTAAGGCAGAATTCGCGCTGAAGAACACTGTCAATAGATGTACAAGTTTTACGCCACGTGTTTTATTATTTGGGGTGCATCAGAAAGGAGAGCTTTGTAACCGTGTTAAGTAGTTCCTAAACAAGTTAACCTTAAAGACATTAGTGCCCAAGCGTATCAAACAACTGAAAAACCCAAGGACTAAACAAACTCTATTCTGTCAACAAACATATAAACCAGGTCAGTATGTGATGATTGGAAACACATCCGCTGCAACAGATGTGAATCAAAAACTTCTTGCCAAGTATCGATATCTTAGGTCATGAAGGTCCTGCCAAATGATCGGTACTTGGTTATGGATATCGAGGGGTAACAAGTATCACGATTTTCGAACAAAAGTATATTTCCTCCAGATAACATGAGGCCTTATGAAGGTCAACAGAGATGTGTAAAAGACGGTGAAGAGGCAGATGCAGACCAGTTGGAAAATTTCGATTCTCTGACCGAAAATTGATGTTCACATTTGAAAATTATATTTTATACCTCGTTATCCAAACCTATTTTCATTGGAGTACAATTTTTTCATTTTTATTGATTGAATTGGTTTGAATTTGTATAGCTTTTCTAAACTATAGAACTGAATTTCGTTACATTATACTTATATTCTAATCAATTATATCTGGTGTCATATTGTAATTATATCTTTCTTATATTGGTATTCATATTATTGGAAAAATGCGTTAATTAATCGGGACGATTACTTGATCAGGATGGCCGAATTGTAGGCGAAAGAAATAACCTTCGTACCATCCTGAACAGGTTATTGACCCGAATCTCACTTTACTTTAAATACAAGCAGTAGGCAGTGGCACTTCTATTTACTTTGCTAAAAATGCAAGCAGTAGGCAATTTTGTGTAGCGTCCATTTCACCTTGGTGTAAATACAAGCAGTATGCAGTTTTTATGTCACTTCTCTTCTTTTGGTTGTGAAATCACGTGTTTTCATTTCATTTAATTTTATTTTTTTGTGGTTAACGTGTACATTTTACATATTTCATGAGTTTGAGATTTAGGAATCTACGTACCTTTAAAACTAAAATATAATATTATATAATGAAGTATTCTAAAAATTAATTTATTCAATACAAGGGAAAACCACAAACAAAAACCCTTATGTAAATGATACTTAAAACTATTATTGGCATTTCCCGTTCAATTCAGTAATTGTTCATACTAAGTTCATTTTCTGATAAGATACAACTTTCATAAAAAGATATTTTATATTAATTGATGAGGAAATCTATCAGGTTGATATTGGCTTTAACAGACAATCTTCTAGTCGAGTAGTACCACAGAAGATTAAATATCATGTTTAACAATTTGTTTTGAGATCTCTGCAATTTTAACTTATGAGTTTTTGCACAGTCGCCCAAGACAGGAGCTCCATATAATAGAATAGCTTGGAAGATTGTTTTATATATTAAATAATATATTATTTGTTATCAGTGCTTAGTTTTGAATTTTTACAAATTAATGGATAGAGAACTCGTTTCAATTTATTTACTTTATCAATAGCAGTGGATATATGTTTCTCGAAGCTAAGTTTTTTATCCAAAACGATACCAAGATATTTACAATGTTCTGTCTAACTTATATCCAAGGAACATAGCCTTAGATTATTATTCGGAAGATGACAAAGTTTTTGACGTTTGGTGAACCAAATAGCTTGAGTTTTTTGAGCATTAAATTTTATCTTCCACATATGACAATACTCTTCAAATTTGTAAAGGGCTGTTTGTAGAACATTATTTATATCAGTGAATAAGGCCCCTGCAGCAAATATGGCAGTATCATCTGCAAACATTGTAATGTTAACTTTACCGAGGCAAGGGTAAACATATATATTAAAAAGCGTTAGGCCAAGAATGAAGCCTTGGGGTACACCCTGTTGAATATCTTTCACTAAGGATGTGTAATTTAAAACTTTTATCACAAACTTACTGTTACTTAAAAAACTGTGGATCAGTTTATTAATTGCGATTGGAAAATTATATTTGTAGAGCTTGTGAATTAACGCATCATGCCAGACCGTGTCAAATGCTTTTTCTATGTCGAGCAAAACAAGCCCCGTGGATTCTTTCAGCTTAAGTTTATCAATTACAAAATTTGTAATTCTTATTACATGGTGGTTAGTATTATGTCCCTTTCTGAAGCCGAATTGGAAGTTAGGTAATATGTTTTTATTGTTCAAGATATCATCCAGTTTGTCTTTAACAATTTTTTCGAATAGCTTGGTAATGGAACTAAGCAAGCTAATTGGTCTATAACTATCAGGTTTATCTTTGGGTTTACCAACTTTACCTACAGGCACTACTAATGCTATTTTCTATTTTGTAAGAAAATAACACAGTCTAAGACATGAGTTGTATATTATAGTTAAATGATTAATATCTTTAGGTGGCAATTCCTTAAGCAATCGATTGTTGATTCTATCTATACCAGCTGCCTTTTTGGGTTTTAAGGACTTAATGAGTCCTTTTACTTTGCTAGATGAGACAAGATAAGTATCGTCAAATAAAACAGATATATTGTATAAGGCATTTTTGATGGCAATTACTTCCGAGGTAGTGTTGGTATTAATGAAGTGCGCTGAAACCGTGTGATTTTTGGCAAGAGTTGAAGCTAAAAGATAAGCTTTTTCATTGGGGGAAATGCAGAGGTTTAATTCATTTCTCAGTGGCGGAATATTATTTCCTCTTTTTTTAAGAATCTTAGAACCCTTCCAAAATGACTGATTTGATTTATCAAAAGAAGAAAGAAGATTGCTCCAATGAGTGTTTTTGAAAATCGCGATCTCGTCTTTGATTGCTTTGTTCAAAAATAAATATTTCTATCATTCTTGGCTAGGAGAGTGTTTTTATTTGCATGATGAGAGCGATTTGGATTCCAAGCAGGTGCTTGTTGTTGGTTGGTAACAGGAACAGAATGATGAGCAGATTTTTGCCTCTCTGAAGAGGAATGCGTTGAGACTTGACTCTTGGGATTTGGGAGTGATGGGAACTGGGAGAGGGAAAAACGATCCAGAGGTAATTTCTGTGTAGATGTCTCTCTTGTAGGATTTTTATAGTTGTTTTTCCTATTTGCAGAGAGTTTTAGTCGTATGTTTACATATTGCTGACGGCTAGTCTAAGATGATTTGTGAGGTCCATTGCAATTGGCGCAACGAATGGTCTCATTACTATTACATTCAGATGTTCACGTTGCAATGTGAAGAACCATGACCGTAAAGTTGGCAGTTGTAACATTGTGTTATTTTACCGGGATTATGTTTTTTGTAGTCCCAACAGATAATAGTTTTAAATAGGCTAGGAATATTTCGCCTAATTTCGTTTAATTTAAAAGTGCCGCGTTCAATATATACGATATACAAAAAGTGTTTGCTTTGTGACGTCTTGGAATCAATAGATATAGTTTTGACGTCGAAGCATTTGATATTAAGAGCAATTAGCTCATTTTTTATGGCACTGTTACTATCCATATCCAGACCTGATATAATTAGTTTTAATGGTCTGGTATCCTTTGAGGGATGGGAGTAGAATTCGATTTTTAATCGCACTAGTTCATTTTTAATTTTTCTCATTTATTTATTTATTTTTTGTTCGAGTGAGACATTTTAAATTAAATATTCTTTGACGTTTGTACTGTCTAGTATGTCGCGCACTTTATCACAAGAAAATTTTAGAACCAAAATAGGGGGGATATGTTGAATGACGTTAGAACGTTAATTAACAATAGCTTCATCAATTCGCAATTGGATTTGAATCATCCATTTGATTAGCAAGTAATCGATAATAGTTCGAAGCCATACTGCTGGAATTAAAATGGACACTATCACTGTTTAACACCTTTTCGGGAGGGAGAATCATGAAACATTGTACGCATTGTCTACGCACTTCCAGAGATTTGAATGCTCCTCCTGTTCTGTATCTGCTGCTGCTCCAACCTTGTGGTTGGATACAAACCGTATGTAATACGCCATTAGGGACTTCATCTCCTGAGCATTATCTGCACCGTCGTCGTATACGTCGAATTGCATTTGACGCCATTGCACGTAATGAATTTAATTAATGAATGAATTTAGTTTTCGCCGATATGTAAGAAATAATAGAATTAAACTGCGCTTTAACTTTAAACCACCTCAATACTTTCACGATTTCGTTATTCCTCACAGGAGGCACCAAAGTGTAGGGGATAAAAAAACGGACAACCGAGCTTTTCAAACAATTGAAGTGTTATAATTATCAGATCATAGCCAATTGTCCTTTCTAGGGTTGGTGTATGTGTCACGAAGGTTATTAAACCGACAGATGGAGTCGTTTGAAAAGAGTGTTTTATTTAAGTTCCCTTCTTCTTCTTCTTCTTCGGATGGCGCTACAGTATGGGGTGGACCTGGGCCTCAACCAACATGCCTCTCCAGCTAGCACGATCTCTTACCAGCTGCCTCCAATTGCGCACTCCAAGTTGGTTGAGGTCCTTTCGCACACAAGTGTGCGCCATCTCAGTCTAGGACGTCCTCTGTTGCGTTGTCCCTGTGGTTCGGATTCGAAAACTCTTCGGGCCGGAGCAGTGGTGTCCATACGCTCTGCATGGCCTAGTCACCTTACGCGTTGTATCCGTAGACGCTTGACTAGGCTCATGCCGCCGTACAGCCCATACAGTTCGTGGTTGAATCTTCTCCTCCAGATGCCATCAACGCAAACAGGACCAAAAATCGGACGCAGAACTTTTCTCTCGAAGAGACCAATGGCTTCCTCATCCGCTTTTAGTAGCGTCCATGTTTCTGCGCCGTAAACCAGGACTGGGATGATCAAGGTGTTGTACAAAGTCACTTTGGTCGCTCGGGAGAGGGCTTTATTACTCAATTGCCTCCTAAGCCCAAAGAAACAGCGATTGGCAAGTGATTCTGCGGTTGATTTCGGTACTTATGTTGTTGTCCCTATTCACCGCGGAGCCGAGATAGACGAAGTCCTTCACTACATCGAAGTGTCTGCTGCCCATAGTGACGCTCTGTCCGAGACGTCGATGTTCTGCGTCCTTCTTCGATGACAGCATATACTTCGTTTTGCCCTCGTTTACCACCAGTCCCACTTTAGCCGCTTCCGCTTCAATGCTAGTAAACGCCTCCTTGACGGCTCGCTCAGTTCGGCCGATCACGTCAATGTCATCCGCATAAGCTAGCTGTTGAACGGACTTGTGGAAGATCGTGCCTCTGATGTTGACGTATGAGTTCATTAAGTTACCTTCAGAGAAGTTATAGATGCATTTATGACTCTTATGAGGAGTTGCTGCTCGTGGTAATTGATTTGGAGAAATATTATGTTACGGTGTGAAAGAATTGGTTGAATGATACCCCGTTTTAAACTGTTGAAGTACTCGGATACTGTATGGTGTCCGAATAAATCAACGGTTGTCCAACAGAATATAGATTATTGCTATAAGAGTTTTGGTCATTGCACATAAAAGTGGCCTGTACATTATTAATGGTGAGTGTGGGGACTTTTAAAAGTAGTTTCCATTAGTTCGTTGACGTTAAGGAAGGAATTTTTGAAATTTTGCTTTCACTTGGAGTAACTGGTTTTCTTTTTTTAATTTTTTATGTGATGCAAGGGAAGCAAGAAAAAAATATCCAACATTTGAAACACAAGTTGACTTTAATAGCTTTTTATTTTATTTCCACATTCAGATCACCTTTTCATTCATTGTGACTAAGCTGAAACTAAGTGAAATAGTGGTCATAAGGCTAAATGACCAGTCATTAGAGGTGTAAAATATGTATATTCATTTTAAAGAAAAAAATTACTGTCAAAAAAGTAACTAGTATTACATTTATTTAAGAGCATTTTTTGAGTCCATTTATTTTTAACTTATGAATAACAATATATATTACTTTGTCTACTTTATGAGAAACTATTTATTTTCAAGCCATGCACTTGCAACTAGTGTCCTAAACATTAAGATTATTTTTCACTGTTTTTACATGTTCCTTTATTTGTTATATTTACAATCTTTGGTTAAGTAGATTCCGTTACGCTAATTTATAAAACTATTTAATTGGCATTTGGCTTGTTTTCAGTTTTTCAATTACTTTTTAACCACATAAAAAATTTAAGAAAATATGGGACAATGTGCCAGACTTACAGAGGAATAATCTAATATTGTAAAGTTTTCGCTTAAATGATCGTGACTTGAAACTAAAAACTAAACTGAGGAATTAACAACATGTGTATTTACAATATTGTACACAGGCCGACATAATTCATCGTACGACGTTCAAAAACGCTCATTTTCAGCACCAACTGAGTTTGGTTAAATAATAATGGATTGCATTTCAGAATTTTAATGAAAAACAAAAATTATTTATGTTTAACAGAAAATCCAGTTTTCCATTTTTGGACTTTATTTGAAATAAATAACAATTTTATAATTCATTTAAACGACAAAACTTATCGTACGCCTCCTAAAAAGATTGCGTTATTACACCGCAGTAGTTTACTAGTAGCTTGTCGGACCTCCACGGGATTTGAGAACAGCTTTCAGTCTACGGGGCATTGAAGAAACCAGCCTCTGGGTGAAATCTCCGGGTACCCTATTCCATTCTATTTGCAGAGTTTCCTTGAGTGTTGCCCTTGAAGTTATTGTTTGCCTGTGCAGCTGTTTCTCTAGGAAGTCCCACAAATGCTTAATGGGGTTTAAATCTGGACTCTATGGAGGAGAATACAACGGCCTCGGAGCACTTTTCTAGCTGTGTGCTTAGGGTCGTTATCCTGCTGAAATATCCAGCCAGGACCAATTTATCCACCGATGACTTTAAGTTCTCCCTCAGTATATCCAGATACATGTGCTGATCCATATTTCTATGAACACTAGCTTTCCCACACCAGATCAAGTCATGAACCCCCAAACCATAACACTGCCTCCACCACGTTTAATCGTTCTTCGGAGATTTTTTATTTCCAATGCTGTACCACTCTTTCGCCATACTTTCGATGGACCATCGTGGCCGAAAATGTATTTACTCTCATCAGTGAACAACACTTTCTTCCAAAACGGCAGATCGTCATCTTTGTGTAAATTTGCAAATTCCTTGCGCTTCCTCTGGTTGGCAGCACTTATCGACGGCTTCTTCCGTGGTGTTCTCGCATAATATCCATGTCTATTTAGGGTTCTTTGTTTTTTATTTGTTTATTTTGTTTTTTATGATGGTACAATTAGTTTTTGGCTCTTTGCGAACAGTGTTGATAATGACCCGTTCATCTCTTGCGGTCAATTTGCGTGGACGGCCTGATCTTCGCACGTACTCTAAACTTCCTGTTTTTTAATAGGTTTCTATAATAAACTGAATGGTTGATTTACTTTTTCCAACGCATTCAGCAATTTCTGCCAATGATTTTTTATCATTCAAGTACAAATTCACTACAACTTGTCGTAAATCTACCGAAGTTTCTTTTTTGTGCTGTTTAGCTGACATGATCATGATTCTTGTGCAAAATAAATAAATAAATACAATTTTTTATAATAGAAACTGGGGAAATTAAACGGAAACAAGTAGCGTACGATAAATTATGTCGTTTGTTTGCTCCAGTTTTTTATTAATTCTTATGACTTCATGGAGTAATAAAAGCAGAAAGCAAAGCTACACATGGTAGATAAAATGCAATAAGCTATTGAAATTAGGAATGCAAAAAAGAAAACATTCATCTACATTTATAGAAAATATTTGGATTTTACCTGTCGTAAGATGAATTATGTCGGCCTGTCTATGTCCTTAAAAATAATTCCCGCTCGACGAATATACTTTCGGGCAATACTTTGCTGCTAACTTTCCGTATGCTACATTAGAACCAACTTCAACCAAACGATTTTTGCTGTGTTTGTTCCAAACGTGAACAATGTATGACTCTTCAGTTTTTTTTAAAGTTTCTTCTAAATATGATTCATGAAAAAAATGTTCCCAGTTTTTCCAACGTACTGCGTAAAAGGCTTCTTTGGGATACACATGAAAACCAAGGCAACGTTCCCTGGTCATTACCATCGGCGAACGAGTTTTACATATTTTTTTCAAGACCCTGGTAATAACACCTGGACCATTATTTCCCCAATCGTTTCCGTCAAAATTTATTTGAAAGTCTTTTAGGCACAATTCAGCAATCTCGTGTCCAAATCCAAATGCATCAAAATTCATAACACCAGCAGCTATGAAATTGTCTGATTCTGCTCCTGCGTAATTCGATGGGATGCTTTCTAAGCTTTTTTTCACAATAACATCCAAGTCTAGATAGGTCCCCCCCCATCTCCACAATGTAAGATATCGAAGGAAATCAGATATATGCGATAAAAGATATTTCGACGAGAAGAGTTCGCCGTTTTTTAACCAATCGTATATAGGTGTATCCGCTGCATACGTCCAGAGATTTAGATTTCGAATGTATACATTTTGATATTCTAATAAAGCACTTAGAATGGGCTGTGTACTTATATTAGTCTGGTATGTAGGACTAGCAAAGAGAACATAAACATCAAAATCAGGATTTGTCAAAGCTGCCGATTCCACCGCACAGGCTTGACGCGCATTCAATTTCAAAGTATGATCTCTTCTTATGGAACATGACGTTTCGTGAAAGAATATACTTTTTCCGGCACGCGGTTTTCTCGGACTTAAAAGTATATCCTCAAGCTTACCGCTTTCATTGTTTTTATTGGAATGCATAAAACATTTCCGGACGTCGTCGTTGCTTTTGATATTCACCAATAAACTTGCAGCTGATATAAGTAGCAGTGCGAAAAATATACATCTGTAACGATATTGTTGGGCCTTATGCAAACACCTGTTAAGTGATAACCACATCTAAAGAAAAGAAAAAATTATATACAAAATATGATATATAAACAGCAACAATAAATTATTTTTGTTTTATAAATTTTGATTTGATTAAATACACAGAAGATCTTTGCATAGCTTGTTAAAATGTTTAATATACTTTAAGAATAAATATTTTCTAATTTGTTGTTTGAAATGTGAGTCATAGAATAATTTTTCACGGAGAAAAAAAACCTAAACAATAGTTATCTTAATGTTGTTTATACATAATATATTCACGCTTTACATTAAGGCCATAAGCCTTAAACAGAATCAGATAAGAACATATGTACAAAGATAAAAACAAATATGATATTGATTTGTTGATGGAATTTTATAACCTATTATTCAAATTAATAAGAATAAAAACCATTACATTTTTTGCACTTACTTTGTTTAAGTTTGAAGTTATTCGACTTTAAAAGATTGCTAGCATTCATGATTTTTTTTAAAGAAAATCAAAATACTTTTCACATATCCAATATATAATTCGTAGCCAAAGAATCTATTATACTGTTCGTCAAATCATTTAGGAATGGATATATATTTATATCAGTGCCACAAAAAGAAATTAGGTAAACTACTTTTAACAACAGAATATATTGGGCATATTATTATACTTAAGTGGTCCTAGTTCCTCATTTAGAAATTGCTGTAAGAGCAACTCAATTCTGTTCCTGTATATAATGAAATCCTCGATATAGTGCAAGATTTTGACTTTTTATAGTAAGGAACAAGGAAAAATTAGAATACGAGAACAGGTCATAAAATTTCAATTCTAAAATGACATAAGAAACCAATAAGATTTCCCGAATACCACACACGTCTTGTTGACAAAAGCAGAAGGATGTGTTCGGTATAATGTCATGTAAAATGAAAAAAAAATAATCTTGATATCAATGCATATGACGGCAAGTTCATTAAAACTATTATATGATACACAAACGATCGAACGCCGATTTGGCCTATTAATATTTTGGTTTTTGAAATCAATTTTTCAATTTGATTAGAAGACAATAGGTCCGTTTGAATTGCTCTACGAATATTCCCGAAAAAACTACGAAAAAGCGTTCCATTGCATCCTACGAAATGCTGCCGAAGAAAAATCTGTGGGCAGCAGATAGCTGTCAAAGTGAAAACAAAAATACCTTTGACATTTCATATATCTGATAGCTGTTTACGAATTTCTGTGAAAAGTCGTTTCACAAGTTTTGTTAGAGTTATTCTCTGCAAGGGAGATTTTTACCCAAAACTACTCAACTACGAATTTTTGTACGCAAATTAATTGGAACAGGCCTAGTATGTCCTACTCATAGCCGTATAGTGTAAAACAGAAACCAATAAGGAAGACACCTATTGGTCTCTGGTGTAAAGCGATATATATTAGCTTTGTTTCAGTTAGTTCGCTGAATTGTTCCATTTTCATGAAGGCTTCGTAGCCGCAGCTTTGTTAAATTTTTGACATTCTATATCTTATAAACGCACTCCTGTTTATAAGAAGTGAAGATTTCCTGTAATATAGAGTTATTAACCTACTACAAAAAAATTATAAATACGTATACTTATAAAAATATAAGTATAAAGTCATATGTCTCAAGCCTCGTTCGTATACTTAAGTTAGTACGGAGTTTATAACACAAATTTACGAGGTTATGTCAGAAAACCCACTAACAACAGTTCAACTATGAATGTTCCTCCATCCGTGCCACCAATGGCTAGTATACCATCTACTATGGGGTATCCGCCTATTGTTCCATCTTTTAATATGCCTCCACCAGGCTTTGGCCCACCTCCTGAAATTGCTGCGGCTTTTGGTGCAACATCGACAGAGTGGAGTGAGCATAAAGCACCGGATGGTAGACCATATTATTATAACAACATAACTAAGCAGAGCTCGTGGGACAAACCAGATGAATTAAAAACTCCAGTTGAAAAGATTATCGCGGCCTGTCCATGGAAAGAATATCGTTCAGACAATGGAAAAGTATATTACCACAACGTAAATACAAAAGACTCTCGATGGGAACCTCCACCGGAATATGTAGAAATGCAGGCAAAAGTTAAAGCAGAGGAGTAAGACATCCTTTTATTGACATATTGTTAAGTTTAGAAAGAAATTAATAATATATTTTCAACTTAGAGCTGCAGCAGCAGCAAAAGCTGTAGCCGCTATGACATCGTCGTCAATGGCAGGAATGATAATTCCTCCTTCAATTGCATCTGTATTACCATCTACTATCGCGGCGGTGTCAAAATTATCAACACCCGATATAAGCTCACCGGCTTGTGACACTCCACCTGGAAGCAACGAAAATTCATCGTCTGCATTAGACCAAGCAATGGCTGCAACTTTAGCATCAATTGAGATACCGCAGACAATTTCTAAGGAAGAAAAAGACAGTTAGTAGGAATACAATAATTGATTTATATATTTACAGATAAATATACATATATAGAGCCTAAGTTCGCAGGGTCGATGTCCTAACCAAGTGAATCATAGCAAAAATTCACAAAACGTTGAGATTCAGCGCTATGATGAAGGCAGAAATATATTTAAATTTTCAATATAATTTTTTGTGTCTTCTGAACATACTATTTTCAGACATAAAGCTAGACATTCCCTGCTACTACCGAGTAGGTGCGAAATTTTTAAAATTAGTCCGTTTTTGTCGAAAGATAAAAAAGTCATATATATCACAGTGCGATAGAAATTTTGAAGGAGCAGTGTATATACCCACCTACGTGTAATCCACTCGTGTAGGTGGGTGAACTGTTGCATAATATTTTTATATTCTTTAAATTTAATTTCATGAAACTGTGGTTCACTTGGGTGGGTAATAAGTTAAGTAGTGTAACAGTTCATTGTGAATGTTTTTTTATTTCCTGGCATAATAACTACGAATAAATTATTTTTCTTAACTGTAGACAAGAATCCCAAGTCTGGAAATGATGAGGTAAAACTTGTTTTTAAAGACAAAAAGGAAGCGATAGAGGCTTTTAAAGATCTTCTTAAGGAAAAAAATGTACCATCCAACGCCAATTGGGATCAATGCGTAAAAATTATCTCAAAAGATCCACGATATAATTCTTTTAAAGGCTTAAATGAGAAAAAACAAACTTTTAATGCGTACAAAACACAAAAGCTAAAAGACGAGCGTGAGGAATCAAGACTTAAAGCTAAAAAAGCCAAGGAGGATCTAGAGAAATTTCTAATGTCGTCTGAAAAAATGAATTCCCAAATAAAGTTCTACAAATGTGAAGAAATTTTCTCGGCAAATAAAATATGGGCAGCGGTTCCAGAGCAGGATCGTCGAGATATATTCGACGATTGTATATTTAACCTATCCAAACGAGAAAAAGAAGAAGCACGAATCATGAAAAAACGGAATATGAAAGTTTTGGGCGAATTGCTTGAATCGATGGCATCTATTAGTTATCAAACAACTTGGTCTGAAGCCCAAGTAATGCTACTTGAAAACACATCTTTCAAAAATGACGTCAATTTATTGGGAATGGATAAAGAAGATGCTTTGATTGTTTTTGAGGAACATATACGTTCACTAGAAAAGGAAGAAGAAGAGGAAAAAGAACGGGAAAAAAAACGGGTGAAGAGACAACACCGAAAAAATAGGGATGCATTTTTAACTCTATTAGATTCCCTCCATGAAGAGGGGAAATTAACCTCAATGTCCCTTTGGGTTGAACTTTATCCTGTTATATCAGCAGATCTTAGGTTCTCTGCAATGCTGGGTCAGTCCGGATCGACACCCTTAGACTTATTCAAATTTTATGTCGAAGACCTTAAAGCAAGATTTCATGATGAAAAAAAAATTATTCGTGAAATTCTCAAAGAAAAACAATTTCAAGTACAGGCAAATACAACTTTCGAAGATTTTGCTACAGTTGTTTGTGAGGACAAGCGTTCTGCTAACTTAGATGCAGGAAATGTTAAATTAACGTACAACTCATTACTGGAAAAGGTTAAGAAATATATTTATAAAAAAATATTATTAATATATCTATAGAAATTTTATTTTAAAGGCGGAAACTATAGAAAAGGAGAGGCTTAAAGAAGAGCATAGGCGTATAAAAAAGCTTGAGAGTGAAATCAAAGCCGAATGGCTAGATGGAAATCTAACTTCGACTGATACATTTGACACAGCAAAAAAATTGGTGGAACATTTGGACGCTTATATTATATATGAAAAAGACTATAGCCTGGAGAAAGTGTGGGAAGATTTTATAAAAGAGTGTGAAGATGCTTGCAGTCATCATCATTCAAGATCTAGGAAATCTAAGAAAAATAAAAAGCACAAGAAACGCTCGCGCTCCAGTTCTAAATCTGTAAGTTTTGTGAGTCTAAAAAACGATTATATTATTTTCTACATATAGTATTTTTAAACTGTGTAAAGGACCCTGAAAACGATGCTTCCGACTTTGAGCAGGAGAGAATGCGAAAAAAGAAGTCAAGATCACGTTCGGTAATAAATAAAATTTACCCTTGAAAACTTTTTTTTATTTCGAAACCTAATATTATATTATGTTTTAAAATTAATATAAAATTTTTATAGCGTTCTATAAGCAGCAGTGAGAGTATTGGGAGTGAAAAAATATCAAAGAAGAAGAAGAAGAAGAAGCACAGGAAGTCCTCAAGAGCGGTAAAATTTCTTTTCTTAGAAGTTAGCTCAAATAAACAACAAATATTTTTGTAGTCATCTATTGAAAGCGAACATCCGTCTTTGGCTGATGAATCCCCAGTTTCAATGGAAATTTTAAAGAAGAAGAAGAAGGAAAAAAAGCGAAAGGAAAAGGACGTACGAAAACAGCGTTCTCCCTCCTTGAGTCAGGCAAGTATTACATCAGATAAGGCTCCTTCCGGAAGTTCCTCAAGAAATGGTGACGAACAAGCACTTAGCGAAAGTGAGTTAGAGTCCAAACGTGCTGCCCTCTTGGCTCAGCTTAATGAGCAAATGGAAGAATAATACCTTAAAAATTGCTACATAAATTCAACTTAAAAGGTATTTGAAATCGTATAAATAAATAATTGAGAGGTCTTCAATTAATTTGAACGAACGATGTTAACGAAATAAAAATTGATAAATCCATTTATAATTTGTTGTTTTAATATGCTGATTACATTAAGAAGACATACATTTTGTTTATACATATTACATCGAAGTATAAACTTCATTACATTTAACATAATAAAAAATATAATATAACCCATAATGTTATAGTTGGTTACAATTTGTTAATGTTAAAACTTTGTTATGAAAAGGCACATCAATGAGAGGGAGCAATACATTTTTAAGCTACATGATGATATATATCAGCAAGTGCGTACGATTCTTAGTTTATTAAATGTATATTTATTTATATTATTTTATTTATCTTAAAAACTGATGTCCGTAATTGGAAAAGGTTTCTTCCAGATTTGCAAAATTAATTGCTCTTTAGTTTTATTGATCGCATCAACCCAAGGATTGTATTACTATTAATAAAGGGTTAAAAATGTATGGACAATATATATGTATATATATATTTAATGCGTAGCAATATACCTACAT
This sequence comes from Eristalinus aeneus, assembly GCA_955652365.1. Classification (NCBI taxonomy): domain Eukaryota; kingdom Metazoa; phylum Arthropoda; class Insecta; order Diptera; family Syrphidae; genus Eristalinus; species Eristalinus aeneus. Next base: position 78,230 of record CATPCP010000187.1, on the reverse strand, counting down.
TAAATTTGACTGCTTTATATTAAGGAAATTTTGAACATAGTTATAGCTTTGCTTGCCATTGCTTCCAAGAGGTTTTCTAGCTAATAGTACGCCGATTATTTTTGATGTTGATTTTTGTTTTGTGAGCTCATCATTTTCTTGAATTTCTTTTGATAATACATGTGGAATGTTGCCTTTTAACTCGTTTTGTTGATGTGAAACAGGTTTAAGCCCCAGTATATCTAAATTAATGTTCAAGAGTAAAATAATGAAAGCGAATTTAAGTCGACAAATTTTTACTTGAAGTGGTATTATGTTGAACACCGGTAGTAAAATTAAAAATGGCTGTCTTGTTTTCTGTACTACTTAATTGATTCGGTTCCTGTGTTTCTGGTGTTTGTGAGAGGTTCCCAACAGCTTCAAGTACTGGAGATGACCAGGATAGTAACGGTTTTACTGTCAAATCATCTTCGTCGTAATAATATTCATCATCATTGATCGTGTCCTTTGAATATATTCACTTGATTAAAAAAATAAATACTTCTTGTGCACAGAAATTACGCACATCTACGAACTCATTGCTTTTTACATCTACTATCGTCACGTTCTTTATATTTATATGTATATTGAATTTTCCAATTTGTTTTTGATCGTAAACAATTTGTGTATCATTTTTTAAGGAAAGTGTATGGACTCGCATCCGCAGGAATAAAACAATAACACATGTAATACTTGCTTTAAACATATTGAATTTATGATGCATAACACCCTTCTTCTTTGAAAGCAAGTTTGCAACTAAGATCCTGCTCAAGTTAAAAGTAATTGTATTAAGTTGTTCTACTTGTTTTTATACAGGTTCAATTTTTTTTACTGTATTGCATGTGCTGTAGGGTATTCATACATATGCCTATATGTACATTAATACATGTACATTTGCAATAGTAATGTTTATTCTAAATACGTAAACGATAGAATATTTAAATAAAATGAAACGTTTTATCATGTAATAGAAAAATAGATTGTAAACAGGATTAAAACTCTACTTAATACTTTGTAATTTCACTGCGACGCTTGGGAATGGAAATAATTGAATTTTCTTTGCTATTATTTCCATTACATAAAAAGTATTGCTTTTATTTCACTTTAGCTTCCTTTTGCATAATTGATCTCCTAAGTATGATCAACACAAGTTGCAATTATTAATTAGTTTTTTGTGCTTAAGTTAGGTTTTTATGTGGAATGAATTTATCAGTTGTTGTAATTTCAATCACGTTAATGTTAATAAATTTTTTTTACCATTTAAAAAGCGTTTTTGTAAATTAATTTCGCTTACAATTAAAAGTAATGTTTATGTTAAGACGTAAGTATAAACATATAACAAATCTTTTTCATGGACTGAGCTAGGAAGTGTTAAAGCGATCTAGGCTAAGGGTAGGCGACTCGATCAAAATAATTGATCACTTTGCAATTATGTACAGATAACTTTAATAATTTAACAAATAATACTGCGCGTATTCAAGCCGATCATTTGCTATTAAGTGGTATATGTATGTTTATATATATATATGTACATAGAAATGGAAAGCATTTTGATTACCAAATAATGTAACGATATACTTCTGCATTTATTCATTCAAGATCAACTTCGAATCTCCAATGTTCAGTCAACAACAATTCACCCCTACTTCTTTCACTGAATTATCTATTCCGTTTTGACAGATTTTTGCTATACTTAGAAAACAAATATTTCTCCTCCTGTGCAGATTAGATTTTAATTTCTTTTTTATTTTTCTTAAATGACCCTTCTTCAGTGCTTCACAAAAGATACTTAAAACTGCCGATTTTTAATCTTACTGTTGTTTTACAATTGGTTTCCTTCGTCTAAAGACATGTTGTAAGTCGCGTTTAAGTGTTGTTGACAATTGTGCAGATTAGATTTTAATTTCTTTTTTATTAAATAAAAGTTCTTACTCAAAATTAACCCAGCCTTAAACCATTAACCTAATTTAAAACTACACGTGTGCCTTTGGCTGCAGTACTGTTTCCTTGACAGCCTCAACATACATAGTCCGGTGAACTTAAACGTGCTTTGTTAACAAAAACTGGACAATTGTGCAAAAATGATATTACAAGAGATATAAGGGCTACATGGCATGCTTGCATGCAACCTAAAAGTTTATGTGACTAAGTATATTGTATATATTGTATATATACAAGAATTGTTTTCAATCCAAGAAAACTAAACACTTGGGCTATGAAAAAAAGTCTCTTATTCAAAATTAAACCAGCTTAAAACCATTAACCTTATTTAAAATTTCACACGTGTGTTTTTGGCTGCAATGTTTCCTTGACAGCCTCAATATACATAGTCCGGTGAACTTAAACATATTTTGATAACAAAAACTGGTCAATTGTACAAAAAGGATATTACAATTATTCTGCATGGCATGGAATCTAAAAAATTTATATGGCTAAGTATATTGTATATATTGTATAGATATGTATAGTACGTATTTTGCTTGTGCCTTTTTCATATAGCCATCTGAAATATATTAAACGCTAAATAATAATAATATATTAAACGTTAATATAACTTATCATTGCAGTATCGAACTGTTTGACAACATTATTGAACCATTTTTCTTAAAACTAATATGTACTATATATAGTACTAAAGAAGGCCTCTGTTGACTTATATAACATAATAAAAAATTTGGATTTGGTTTGGAACTTTTTTGATGTGGATGTCGATGTCAAACGTCCTTTCATCATAACAGTGAATACATTGACATTTCGCAGCCAGCGAATCTTTGGCACAGCCAGCGGTGACTTTTCTCACAGCACACCAAATATTCATCAATATGTTTAATAGTCCCCCAAGCCAAATAGTAAAACGAAGTTCTTCAAAACGAATTGAGAACTCCCAAAAATCAGATTCACAGTTATCGCATTTCCAAGCCTTAGATTAAATTACATCCCATATCCAATCCTTAGATGGAACATAATCTAACATGCAGATCCGAGCCGAGTTAGGAGCAACGAAAACAGCAGCAGCTATTGAGAAAAACGAGCCTCAACGATTGGAGGAACAACTTAAAATACAGTAGTATTGAGATCATGTCAACAATGCCAAAACAGATAACCAATGTTTCTATTAGTAATCTTACGACCACCCCAACGATCGCATCTCTTACAACATTAAAAACCATTACTTCAACTGCAACAGATCCTTTTGATCACTTCTCAATTTCCATCTGCATCGGAAGCATCTTAAACAATAGTTAGTAACCAGCAAACATGTCACACGTTTTCACGGGCAAATTCATGATCCTCTCAATATCAACAAATAGCTACAACCAAAATGTTTGCCTTTACTCGAAGAATCATCCGCAATGATGATCTTGCTCTATCAACCCTTTTATCAATCGACTTATCAAAAACCAAATTAACCTCCAGCCGAAGTATCAGCAAAGATATTCTGAGCTACATCAATTTTGTCAGTAGCATAAGAGCATAAAGGGAGATGCAAGGGAAGTTGTTAAATCACTTCAAATACACCCTAATAACGTTGATCAAGTTTTGGCTACTCTAGAGTTTCGCTACGGCCGTCCAAAAGTTCGATTGAGAGTCAATTGGAAAAGATAAGAATGATTCACCAAATTCCTATACACAAATTAGAGTAAATAATACCATACGCAACAAAAATGATCAATAATATGCTATGAGAAGAATGTCAATAAATTACCAGTAGGTAAGAAGTTGGACTGGGCACAACACAGTTTGTCTATCAGCCATTTGCAACCATTTAATGAATGAATCAGCAAATCATTTAATGAATGGTTAACTCGCTTAGATAGACTTATTAGCGTTGCAACAACAACTACCTTACATCACAGTTCTGAGCAAGTGAAATATGAAAAAAAAAAAAAATGGTAGACGAAGTATTTTGCATGTAACCGAAAACTCGTCGTCGTCCGTCGCCATGGCAAGGAAGAAAAGTTATTTTTTTAAAGAAAGCCTTCACAAAGTTAATGAACGTAAGCGAAATGCCAAATTAAGCTTTCCTGCCAAATGGGAGTTTTTGAAAACAAATAAATTGTGCTTTGATTGATTAAAATTTGGACATACGGTACGTGCATGCAAAAATCGAAATCTATTTATTTGAAGAGGGATGAGGGATGATTCAATGTATGGGGACGACCCCATACATTGAATGCCAAATTATTTGGCAATGCGATTATACAAAAGAAATCAAATATTGTCCAAACTGAGATTAGTGGAGACCAAGATACAGCCGAAAAGTGCAAAATAAATATTGTATAAACTATTGATGACCTGAATTTACCTATTCAGACAGTTGAGTATTCAGATATGTGTTTAAAGTATCATCCTGTCTGCTCATTGATAACTTATAAAGATGCAAAACCGGAGATTCTCATTGGATTAGATAATAGCGATTTAGGATTTCCAATTTCAAACGGGCCAATTATAGCACACACTAAACACGGATGTATAGTATATGGAAAAACAACGTCGTCGTCCTCAACTGAAACGGATTCTTTCACAATCTTGTGTAGCAGACGAGAACAAGATATACACTTCAATTGCCTAATAAATGACAATTTTAGTATTGATAATTTAGGTGTAGGCGACGCTCACACGCCGAAGGGTCTAGGTTCGATTCTCAGCTCAACACGAACTTTTCGAATTTTTCACAGCACCACCACTTTCGAGTTGCTGACATTCAAAGGGTAATAACTATCTAAGAAAGCTTCTCCAATTTCGCCGTTCGAAGTCGGTAAAAAACTGTAGGTCCCTTCTATTCGTGAGAAAACAGGAGCGCGTACAACACGAGTAGTTGATGAGCAAGCTAGGCCCAGGTCCATCTGCGGACTGTCGCGCCAACAATTATTATTAATGTGGGTGTAGTGAAACCGACAAAAAATATTATTTACGAAATAGATAAGCGTATCCTACATTTATAGATAGATAGTTAGACACTTTTATTGTACATAGATTGATACAGAGTTTACAATAATAAAGTACAGCTTGCACAGAGATATGATAATTTACTATCTTACTACTGAAAATAGAATCACTTAATTTCAACGTGCAATTTTTATTTATACAAGTGTAGAAATGTCAGAGGAAAACCTGTGAGTAAAAACCTCTATATGACAATTAAAAAAAAAAAAGAAAAAAGAAAAAAAAGTTTAACATATATGATATATATATAAGCAGCGCGTATTTCACAAAAAGGTGTGTGTAAAGTAAAAGCAAACAATATGAGACAGAGAGTAATGATATATATGTTATAATGATATCATTGATTATATATAAAGGAAGAACAGATATAAATAACAAATAAATAAATAAAGAGTTTAATAAATAAATAAATAAGTAAATCAGAAAATAAATAAAAAGAATAGTAAATAAATAAACATATAAATAACTAAATAAATAAATAAATAAAAACTGTGCAGATAAATAAATAAATAAATAAATAAATAAATAAATAAATAAATAAAAATTGTGCAGATAAATAAATAAATAAATGAATAAGCAGAGCATTAAAATAGATATCAAAATAAATTAAGTATATAGTAAAAGATGCATTTTACGGTACATTAACAAAAATTCCAATAACAAAATTAAAGCGGTGTGAGCTCAGTAACTAGTGAGTTTTCAACTGATCGACATTTCGAAAAAAGTTCTCATTAAGAATTTCAATTCTTCTGGCGACTTTAAGTATACCAGTTTGTTCATGTAGCTTAAGAGTAGAAGAATCCCAGGGAAGATTTAACATCATTTTGAGAATTTTGTTCTGAGCAATCTGAAGCTTCTTGATATGTGTTTTACTTAAACTTTATTGCGCGTAAAGGCAGATTTTTTATAGTTATATATTAATACCATCAAGACCAGGTGATTTTTTTAATTTTAGCAATGAGATGACAAATTCAACGTCGTTATAGGTGACTAAGTCTTCGGGTGGAAACAACGGACTTTGATTAAAAGATAATATTTCGGAATCAATTTCAAATTCCATTCTTGAAACCATATCATGAGACACAAGGTGATTTTTTAGGAAAACATCAGATAATAACTGCGCTTTGCCTTCACCATCTGTGACCATTGAATTGTCAGTAACAAAACTTGGAATCTGTTTGTGTTTTTTTCTGAATAGTTTACATATATTCCAAAATGGCTTGGTGTTAGTTTCCAGTGTTATAAGTTTTCTGTTCCAGTTATTGTTTTTGAACTCAATAATTCTTGTACGAATAAGACGTGTTAGAGAATTCATGTCTAAAAAATCACTATACAAGCGGTACCTTAGCCATTTGCGTCTGAAAAAGTTTCTGATTTTAATTAAATGTAGAATTTTACGTGGAAGAATAACAGATCCGGTGCATTCTGATTTCTTTGGGAGGGACTGCAACTTGTATACTATCTCTAATTTTGGACTCAAAAAAACTAATTGAATTGTCAATTTGTTCGCAATTGACAATGGATTAAAATTAGTTCTACTATTCTTAAGAGCGGACGAGAGGTGATAACGGAATACATCCCAATTCGCTTTACTAAAATCTAGATATTGCACGTTATGACTTCTTGGACTAGAGAGAATATCACAGGTAACTGGAAGGTGGCCAGAACTTAATGCGTTGACGACGACAGGTGCAGTTAGTTAGTAAGATAAAAGTCTAGTGTGGAAGGCGTAAATCTATGAGCGGAAGGAATGTAGGTTGGACTAGGTGGGTATAGCATAGCGATATTGTGTGAAGCTAATAGATTTTCCAAGACGTTACCCCATGAGTTGGCTCTTGCACAGCCACAACTGCGATGCCTGCTCCTCCAATGACAAAATTATCTGTACTTATCAATCGTCCTAAGTCGTTTTTCAAACATTGAGCTTTATAAGCATTAGATGATCCTCCAGGAAAATAAACAGAAAAGATTTTCAACTTAAACTCATTTTCAAATTTCACTTCAATGCCAATGTTCTCTTTGACACATGTATTCACTCTATTAAGTAAGGAGTGAACAATACCTTTTTTAACTAAGATGGCAACTCCTCCACCACTATTATTAATTCGATCAAGTCTATAACAAACATAATTATACGCATGACATGAAAACTTTACTTTGTTACTGAGCCTAGTTTCTGACAACAAACACACATCAACATTTATACTTGAAATTAAGTTAAAGAATTCGATGAATTTGTTACGAATGCCTCTTGCATTCCAACATAAGAGCTTAATTTTATCCTGAGTGTTATTGGACATTGGAATAGAGATATTTACTCGCAAGCTGTGCTATTACATTAAATTGCTCGAATTTAGTTTTGCATTGTCCAAGTTTGGTGATTATTTCTACCAAACGAACAGAACCATTTTCAAAGTGAACAATATATATAAAATCTACGAATTTTCGATGATTTTTCTTAATCATTTTAATATCCTTGCACTTAAAACCGAGAGAAATAAGTTCTCTTTTAAGAGAGTCTAGAGGGACATCATCTAAACCGAAAAGAGTAGCTTTAAACGACCTTTCGGTTTTAAGGTCGTGAGTGAAAAATTGACACTTTTTACACACTGCATGGTATGATTCAATTGATTCAAAGAAGAGTTTTGTTCCTATTGATTTTTTTTTAATGAGTAGTCATTGATTGCTAGCTCTTTAAGCACTTGGTGCACATAATCACTGGATTTGTGGAGAATTTTAATCGGCGGGGTGATATTTTTGTTTTTTGGCAATTGAGCAACACTCGAAGACATGTTGTCCTCATTGTCTGTGTCAGGATGAGAATCCAGGAGACTGTACGAATTTCCACTTCGCAGCATTTTAGGAGTGTTCGTTCTCCTGTACTTGCGTGTTGAGGATAAAGAATCCTCTAACGTTGTTAAAGGCGCGTTTACCAATTTTTATGTTATTATTAGTACGAATTTGGAATAAACGAGAGGGATAACACGACCGGTTCGTTTAAGAGAACAAACCCGAATGTCTTACATTTATTATCAGCAACTACAGTGAGAATAGGGAATCGATACAAGACTGGGTTATTATGAAAAGAAGACAATGTACGACTTCCTGGCAGTCATTCATTTGCTAAGAAAAGATTGTTAAGTTAAGAAGCAAAAATGCGAACCAGAATTAGCATGTCAATATAAAAATGTTGTAGCAAGCTATTTCCAAAATGGATATGCCAGGAAGTTAACAAAAACAAAAACGGAAATACATACATCTCGCACATGGTATCTTCCTTACTTTGGCGAAACCAACCCTAATAAGCTTGCAAAGGTTCTTTTGAATTTCGATGCGGTAGCGGAAGTTAATGGTAGTTCTCTTAATTCATTCTTACTAAAGGGAATAGATGACTATGCATCGCTATTAAAGGTACTCTACAATTTACGAATGGGAAAGATAGCAGTGGTAGGAGACATAAAACAAATGTTTCACCAGGTACTCATACAGCCTGAAGATCAAGATTCACAGCGGTTCTTATGGCGTAAAAGCGAAGCATGTGTTATGAAGGCTATGACATTCGGTGCCAGCTGTTTTTCCTGTTCTGTTAATTATGTTAAGAATCTTAATGCTCTAAGATTCAAGAAAAAAAATACCAAGAGCAGTATAGGCCATTACATATCACCATTTCGTAGACGATTATATAGACAGTTTTCAAGACGCTTTTGATGCTATTGATGTTACCAGCGCAGTAATTGATATACACCGACAAGGTAATTTCGTTCTATGTAATTTTGCATCAAATTCATTGGAGGTCCTTGAAAGGATACATCCAATGCGTCGGACACTGTTCCCAAATAAATTGATATAAACGGTGGAACAGAAGTAATGAGCGATAAGATACTAGGGATGCATTGGAACAGTACCGAAGACGTTTTTATATTCCGCTTGTGCTTCGCACGCGTGAAGCCAGACATAATTGCTCATGATATATGCCCAACAAAAAGAAAATTCCTAAGTGTTGCCATGTCAATTTTCGATCCCTTTGGAATGATCGTGCTTGTGCTTCGCACGTGTGAAGCCAGACATAATTGTTCTTGATATATGCCCAACAAAAAGAAAATTACTAAGTATTGCCATGTCAATTTTCGATCCCTTTGGAATGATCGCAAATTTGTTTCTTCTTTTAAAGTTGCTATTAAGCTTAAGTTGGGCGTTTTGGTGTAGAATGTGACGAAGCTATGGTATACCCAATGAGTGTTTTGCACATGGAAGCAATGGAAACTGAAGCTTCCAATATTGACACAATTAAAGATTCCAAGATGCCACGGTAATTATTTAACTAAGGCGAGAAGAGTGGAGCTCCACACTTTCGCCGATGTCAGTGGAGCAGCCGAGGGGAAAGTATATGTTTCGTTCATTTGTGAAAAATACCACGATTAAAACTTTCAGCTGCTGTTTTAGGAATCCGTATCTTACCCAATTGCAGAGATACTAGAGTGTCGGATTAAGCAATGGCGATGGGTGCCTCCTTCTGAACCAGACTTCCTCAAGCTCAGAGTTAGATAATGCTGATTGCTGAAGATCTTCGTACAAAATGTTTAATAAAATTGAGAAAGGATATTGAGCACCTGTTCAATGACTCAAGATTTGGAAAATTTTTTAAGTTATGTAGCGTTTTATTAATAAATGTAAACGCATATGTGTATACACGGGTACTTGAGATCAATAATGCTGAACAACAAATATGTAAACAAGTACAAAGGGATGCATTTGCCGTTGACATCGAACGGCTTCAGCTTCATTTGCCAATTACCTCAAATTAAGACTTTTATCATTATTCAATAAAATCTTCGTACATGGTTAGTCCCGCAGATTTGGAAAGTAGCTACGACCATTCCTAGCCCTTAACCCAATACAGACTCATGCTCCTTATCCGGCTACCGTCAAATTTTCCTTCTACCTTGCACAAGCAGAAACCTTAAAAAAAATCATTGCTAAACGTTCCTTATAAAGAACAATCTAATTGATCTACGCCAAACTACATTTAGAAGGGGGGTATCTACTCTTGATTCCCTCTTTTACATTGATCATTTTATTTCTTCAACATTATCAAAAATTATGTTTCCACCTTTAGTCTGGACTTAAAATAAAACATTTGTGGCGACTCGTAGCTTCACATCTGCCAAGAATTAATAATTACAAGCTGACGATAGATGCCGCTGCAACCGACAAGAGGACCACCAAAATCCCAATTGGAAAAAAAAACGGTTGGCTTTTCTCCTTCCTTTCGATCCAAAACAACGCAGCAGACAACACGTCTCCGCCAAAAGTGTAATAAACAAAAAACAGAGAAATAAAAACATTTCAATTGTACAAAAAGGAACAAAGTGTGTTTCATTGGCAACTAAACGCCAAAGTGGTGACCCCGACGTGATGTTGATATCATAAATTTAAAGAAAAGTGCAAACCTTTTGTTTCCCTTTGTTCTTCTTTGTGTTTTTCTTTGTCCCTTTATTTGCAACACAAAAACAATGGCAAATAATTTAGTGCTAGTGACGTGGACAATGATACTGCCTCTCCATTTAATGCGCAAACAATTCTACAAAACAGTGTCTATTTGGAGATGGCAGCGTTAAAAAATGTGCGAGTACCACCACTCTGGAGAACGAACCCAGCACTGTGGTTCCTCCAAATAGAAGCGCATTTTCACGTGAACCGCATACTGTCGGACAACAACAGGTACAACGTCATCATTGCATCTTTGGACCCGGAGATCTTAAACGAAGTCGCTGATCTTTTGCAACATCCTCCCGAAAAAGATAAGTACACGACATTTAAAAATCTCCTCATAAAAAGATTTTCAGAGTCCAAAGATCGCCAACTGAACAGGCTCATGACGTCATTAGAGCTTGGTGACAAACGCCTTTCGAGCCTTTTAAGGGAAATGCGACAACTGGCAGGGGATAACGTACCCGACGATATGTTGTCCACAATTTGGATGGCTAGGATGCCTACCAACGTCCGAGAAATCCTCTTCGCCAGTTTGAACGTTGACCTTAATTCACTTGCAAAGATTGTGGATAAAATCATTGACAGCATGTCATCGTCCAGCATCGGCGCGTCTGAGAAACTGCAAGAATGGTCGGACTGAACTGAAACTCATGGCTGCAAACAACTTGCCTATTCACACGTATGGACAAAGAACACTAGCTCTTAACCTTGGACTACGGCATGCAATTAAATGGCCTTTTATCATCGCTGATGTTAAAACTGCTATAATTGGAGCAGACCTGCTTGTACATTATGAATTGGTCATCGATTTGAAGGTCAGACGAGTCATCGATAGAAGAACTTTGTTATACTCAACTGGCTAGATACATGCAACCACTTTATCAAAACTTTTGACAATTAGTGGTTTCGATGAATATACAAATCTCGTCAATGAGTTCCTATTGGCCAAACGGAACGATGTTGGAAAAAAAATCCAATTCCAACACTGCATCATCACAACGGGTCACCCAATTGCAGAACGGCCTCGCCGCCTCACTGACGAAAAACTGCAGCAGGCCAAGGCAGAGTTCGCTGAGTTTCAGAAGAAGGGATACTGCCGACCGTCTAGCAGTCCTTGGGCAAGTCCCATTCATCTGGTGGAGAAGAAAACAGGCGGTTGGAGATGCTGTGGTGACTATCGACGTCTTAACTCCGTGACACAGCCCGATAGTTACCCAATACCGCACATCATGAACTTCACAGACCAACTCCATAACAGAAGTCACTTCTCCATTATCGATCTCGATAAGGCATACTATCAGATCCCGATGAATCCGGACGACATCGAAAAGACAGCAGTAACGACACCGTTTGGGCTATACGAGTTCTTGGCCATGTCATTCGGACTCAAGAATGCAATTCAGACTTTCCAAAGACACATGGACATGGTGTTGCGTGAACTGGACTTTGTATTTTGCTACGTCGACGATATATTCATCGCTTCTTACTCGGATGAAGAACATCGTGAGCATGTCCGACAAGTCCTGGGTCTCACGCATCTTTGGGAAGTCTGCAATAACCTACCTTGGACACACAATCAACAGGGACGGCTGCAGACCCCCTGAAACCAGAGTTGAGGCAATCGTCAGCTATCCGAAGCCAACAACAGTCACGAAACTTCGTCGTTTCCTTGGAGTAGTAAACTACTACCGTCGGTACATTCCGCAGTGTGCACACATTCAAGCACCTTTGAATGGGCTCATCACCGACTCCAAGAAGAACGACAAACGCCCCGTTCCGTGGTCTTCTCTGGCAGAAGAAGCTTTCCGATTGTGCAGGAAGAGCATCAAACGTACTAGGTTACTGCATCACATGGACTCGAAAGCTGAATTGTATCTGACCACAGATGCATCGGACATTGCTGTTGGTGCTAAATTGGAGCAGCTGAAGAACAACAAATTCCAGCCAATTGGATTGTTTTCGGCGAAATTCCCTCGTGCGCTAACTCGCTACAGCACGTACGATCGAGGGTAACTAGCAATTTACCTGGCGATCCGTTTCTTTAAGCATATTTTGGACGGACGCCACTTCGTCGTACAAACAATCCACAAGCCCCTTGTCTACGCATTCCAGCAACATTCAGACAAGGCACCACAGCGACGGTTAAGACAGCTGGATTACATCTCCCAGTTTACAACGGACATCAGGTATCTGAAAGGGTTAGACAATTCAGTGGTTGACGCGCTCTCATGCATTAACGAACTCAGCCTACCGGACAAGTTCGACATGCGAGAACTTCATCTGTCCCAACTCTTAGACGAAAAGCTGCGAACGATACTGAAGCAGGACGACTCCACACTCGGACTGAAAAAAACTTTGCATCGAGCCGGGAGTCAAAATCTACTGCAACGTATCTAACAGCACAATTCGCCTATATGTACCAGCACCTCTGCGACGAAAGGCCTTTGAATCCATCCATGGCATTTCTCATTTAAGTGGAAGAGCAACCAGTCGCCAACTCTGCGAAAAGTACGTGTGGCCCAATATCAGGAAAGATCCATTGGAGTGGTCACGCAACTGCGTCCAGTGCCAGCGTTCCAAAATACAACAGCACACGAAAGTCCATCCAGACTCAATTGTTGTACCCAAGCATAGATTCCAGCAAGTACACATCGACCTGATAGTACTCACACTCTGCAATCGCTACTGTCTAACAATGATAGACCGATTTTGCAGATGGTCGCTGCTGCTTTCTACACGAACTGGGTTGCTCGATTTGGTTCGCCGACAACACTCACCACGGACCAAGGTACACAATTTAAATCTGCACTCTTCAACGCTCTTATCAATAGGGACGCTAAGAATCCGCACTTCGCCTTACCATCCGGCGTCAAATGGACTAATCGAACGTTGGCATCGAACACTGAAAGCTGCTCTAATGTGTCATGAGGAAACCAACTGGGTTGACGCTCTTCCAACAGTTCTACTTGGACTCCGCACGACGTACAAGGAAGACATCAAGGCCTCCGCTGCAGAGATGTTGTACGGAACAAATCTTCGTCGACAGTAATACAACTCCCAACCCGCAGTTATTCGTGGAGAAACATCGTGATGCCATACGCAGATTGATACACAAAATACACATCCCACCGGATATGTTCAAGTGCTCCCACGTATTCCTGCGATGTGATGCCGAGAAGAAACCACTGGAGCAACCCTACACCGGCCCGCATCCTGTCCTTCACCGCATCAACAACCGCCTGTTCACCATCAATGCAGACGGCCGAAAAATAAACGTTTCGGTGGAACGTTTAAAGCCAGCACACCTGGACGCTGACTTTCAATACAGCAACACACCCCCAAACATGCGTGCAAAGATAAAAGTCCGATTTGCACTACCGTGATTTTCTCCATCCAACCCCAGACCACTTCCACACATCCTGCAATTGATATAATAATTATATACAATTTCACAATAATAACAAATCACTTTATTGCAGACCCTCCCAAAACAGAAATATCCAAATCTTCCACAGTGTCACACATAAAAACATGCAGAGACGATGAAGACCAGACAGCTGATTTATTACTTCAGCAACAACAGCAGGTGAAATGACATCTCCTGGAATCGTTACTTCGTTACTAGAGGGGGAGTCCTGTGGGGACTCGTAGCTACTCATCTGCCAAGAATTAATAATTACCAGCTTTGTCAAAAAGTCAAAAAGTACAGTTGGTACTGACGCTTCTTAATTCCCCTAATTGCTTTTTTATTGCTTTCATACATACATACAAGTGCAGTTTTTTATCTCATAAATCAAAAACAATAAAAACAAAATGAAAGGGGGTACGGGACCCCCCCCCCAAAAAAAAAAAAAACGGTTCTCGATGCTCGAAGACGAAGAATACCGGGGAATGCCAAGAGTTATCTCCTCGGACGACAATTTCCCTCGATATGTTGTGATTTCAGGATTTGATACAAAAGAAAAGTTTAAGAACAAAACCGCTTTCAACTTACAATCCATTCCAGATCAACCGCGGTCTTGAATACTTGTCCAAAGAAATCATCGAAGTTAGACCCACGCGTACAGGAGATCTTCTAGTGAAAGTGTCAAATGCTGCAATAGCTGACAAATTTGTCAAGGCCAACTTCATCGACTCAATCCCTGTTAAAACAACCTACCACACTCAATTGAATTCTGTACAAGGAAGAATCTATTCAAGGATAATTATTAATGTCACTGAGGAAGAGTTACTCGAAGAGCTAAAAACTTAAAAAGTAATCTCAGTTAAAAAAACAATTAAAAAGATGAAAGACAGTGAAGACAAAGCAACGGGCGCCGCAATTTTAACGTTCGATCTTATCCGTCGACCAACGGATATTAAAATTAGCTCAACTGCAAAGTTGAAGAATATGTATCAAACCCTATGAGATGTCTACAATGTTAAAAACTAAGACATACGAAAAAACATTGTAAAGGAGCACTTATCTGCCGAGACTGCTGCTTACCCCCACCCCATGACCAATGCGAGAGGATATTTTGCATAAATTGCAAAGAAGACACGCACACTTCTTCCGACTCAGCGTGCCCTACCTTTTTACGCTACAAATCTTTAAATAGGATTAGATCAAACCGTCGCTGTACCACACGTGAAGCTTGGCAGATTTTCAATGACAATCCCACACTCCACCTTATAGAGGCACTAAAACACCACAAACAAACGAAACCCACCATGGCGGATATCTTAAGACAAAAAAAAACAATAGAAACTCACAACGATATATCTATCACCCTGAAAACGAAACCAACACCAACTCCCAAAAATACAATTGACATAACAGACTCTAATCCTAATTCAAAAGAAAATATAATATGCCAGTCACAAGAATTAATCAAACGTCAAACATCTTTTACAGCTACTAAAACATCCGAATCTATCTAAGTTAATTGTAAACCAAAAACAACATCTTCAACACCATCAACATCCCCGTCATCAACAAACCTAAAACCTTCAACTCTATCAACCTCTTCCTTCTTAGTACCATCAAAATCAACAACATCTGATAAAACTAACACCAACTGTACGCTATTAACGAGCGATAACACAACAAACAACAACCTTTCTCCCATTTCACACCTCACAAAAAATGTAATAAAAAAAACTGAATACTAGTTAAAAATAATATGCTAACCTACCAAAACATCCACTCTGCTGACCAGAGGTTGAGACATCCGAACACCCTAGGATGTTCCGATGTTTCAAACTCCGGACAGCAGAATATAAGCAACAACACTCCAAACTCAATTACACTACAATTAAAAAATTATTTCAGAACACTTCAATGGAATATACGCGGATATATCAATAACTATGACGACCTGAACATACAAATAAAAGAAAGATCACCAAGTACCATATCAATACAAGAGACACACTGCTCCTATGGTGCGTTACCTATCACGCCGAAAGCTTACATAGGATACTACCTCAACTCCCCTCAGAACACAACAATAAGGACGGTATCGCTATATTAATAAGAAAAACCATTCCTCATAAACAGATTAACATTAACTAGCTTTAGCTGTTGGAATTAACATTCCCCCAAAATAAACTTTCTCAAAACAGTCTCTTATGAATATAGTTAGGCAAATTCAGACACCAATCTTACTTACAGGCGATATCAATTCCTGAAATATTGCCTGGGGGTCGCACACGACCAATCACAGGGGAGCTACCATAGAAGATTTCTGGTATCTTCAGATCTCACTATTCTAAACGACGGGTCACCCACCCACTTCTCGATACACTTCACCCTCACGCACATATATCCACCACTCATCAACAATCTTCCCCTTAGCCTCTTGACTTACACTCGATGACCTTCATTACAGTGACCACTTTCCTATTATTTGCAACATTACAATCAGACCGACTGGAGAACTTTTCAGTTAAAATTACATAACTTCCTCTCACAAAGAAGTATCTCCGATAGCACAAATAGGGGAGCCGCAGTCATCCTTAAAGGATTATGTACAGCTGCGGACGCTTCAATTCCACAAAGTCACCCAATACCTGTGAAACGAAAAGTTCCATGGTGGAGTCCTTTGCTCAAATCTTTAAGAGATACTAAAATGAAAAATTGGCAATTATTCAAAAAAACCCAACACACACTAATATTATACATTTCAAGAAATCAAATGCGGACTTTCGCAGAGAGATGAAATCAAGCAAGGCAAATTGTCTAAGAGATTTCACTTTGTCCATAAATCCGACCACCCCATTAAGAGAAGTTTGGAACAACATTCGCTGCCTTACAGGCAATTACAACCCAAGTAACATTAAATGCCTCGAAACACCTTCCACTACAGATATCAGCAACTATTTAACAAAAACCTGGTCAATAAGGTCTAATAATTCAAACTTCTCCGAACAGTTTATAGCAACCAAAAACGAAATTCTAACAACTCCTCATCCTAGCAATAATAACCTCAACTCAGCAGCAATAAACATAGAGAGAACAATCAGTAACACAGAACTTGATAGCTCCTTAAGGACTTCAAAAGGAAAAACACCAAGTTAGAAAAAACCCAATGCCTAAAAATCTTCCCCCTGCAGCTAAAGCAAGAATTCTTAATCTTTACAATCGCATATTCGATAGTAGCATCATACCACAGCAGTGGAAATCTACAACAATAGTTCCCATACACAAACCCAAAAAACCACACTCCGCCCGATATCTTTAATTCCATGCCTATCCAAAGTTCTGGAAAAAATCATATCAAAACGTCTCTTATGGTACATTGAGTCCCAAAAACTAACAAGTACAAATCAAGTAGACTTTAAGCCCAACAGGGGTTGTACCGATGTCTTCTGCATATTTAGCACTACATCTCCAAAGAACTATCTGCGCGGAATCATTCTACATTGTTATCATTGGATTTCGAAAAAGCTTTCGATAGAATCGGTATGCGTCTGATACCGCAAAAATTAAAAAGCTGGGGTATCGGTCCCAAGATGTTCAAGTACATTAAGGCATTTCTGTCCAACCGTAAGATTTTACCAAAACATATACTCATCGAGCTACCCCCTACACAATGGTATCCCACAAAGATCTCATTTGTCTGTGATACTATTCATAATAGCCTTTGACGACGTTAGTTCTATTATAACTAAATATAAAACTTTGGATCATTGTCTGTATGCAGACGACATATACATACTTAATAAATCTAGCGATATAAATATAACTAAGACATCCTTTTCTGAGGTAATTGAAGATATCATAAGTTGGTGTAATATTTCCGGAGCCAAGCTTTGACTTGATAAGTGCAAAACACTGCATATATGCCGAAAAAGCTCCTGTGCACAATTTACACTTAATGTAAATAACATCAGCTGTCGCCGTGGCGTAGTGGGTAGAGTGCGACGCTCACATGCCGAAGGGTCTAGGTGTGATTCCCAGCTCAACAACAATTTTTCGAATTTTTCACGGCACCACCTCTTTCGAGCTGCTGACAACACTCAAAGAGTAGTAACTGTCTAAGAAAGCTTCTCAAATTTCGCCGTTTGGAGTCGCCAAAAAATGTAGGTCCCTCTACTCGTGAGAGAACAGTAGCGCGAACAACATGAGTTGATGAGCAAGCTAGGCCCTGGTCCCTCTTTGAACTGTAGCGCCAACAATTATTATTATTATTATTATTAGTAAATAACATCAATTTACAACATGTTAACAACCTAAAAATCTTGGGTATAACATTCAATAACCGGTTCAATTGGAAACCCCACTGTTTGCAATTAAAAATGGCATAGTAAATAGGACTAATATAAAAAGCTACTTATCAAGAAAGAACTTAAATGCACATATTAATACCCTTTGTGATATAACAAGATCATTGATAGTAAGCGAAATTGACTATGACTCTATTTGTACGGCAATAGTCCAAAATCCACCTTAAATATGCTCAAACCTGCCTGACATCAAGCAGCTTGAAGAAGCATCAACGCCCTACGAACCACCCGGGTATGCAACATCATGGTGGAAGCCGGACTCCCAACTTTAGAACAGAGAGTAGAGGAAACTTTTGTTAAAATTATTACTAAACTTTCTTTCTCTAAGAGGTCGATAATCGACAAGATTATGACCTCCTGCATGAACAACAAAAGAAGCAAACGTATCCCTTCATCTTTAAACAAAATAGTCAAGCTATATCTTTTAATATCCCTACAGACCGTATTAAACATCACACACAAATCCATCCTCCCTGGAATATCCGACAAGAATCCGTACTCCTTTATTTAAGCAAACTCCAAAAACACAACACCATCAGTAGCATGTACCGGAAGCATTATCAAGAGAAAATAACCAATCTCAAATCAAAAGGGTGGTCCACAATCATGTTCACGGATGGATCTACATCAAAAACAAACACCTCGTCACACGGTAATTCCGGGTAACGAATTCGTTCAAATTCAAGGAGCAAAGAGAGCAAATAAATTGTCCATCCTTCTTTTCAATACCTATTCCAAACTTGACCTTCGTCAAGTGCTCATGCTTCGATGCTTCGACATCAATAGCATGATAAAACTAAAACTCTTGGATGAATGGCACTCCAAAACAAGCCACTACTCCAATATAAATAAAGGCAGGCGTTCACCAGTATACCCAACCAAATCCAGTCACCTCAATATTACCTTTACCCGCCTCATATTAGGGCACATATTAACCACTAAACAGCACATTTTAACAAAAGATCATACAACATCTACTTGGCCTAACACGATGCGATATATCTCTTCAATTCAAAGAAAAAATTTCCAACAACCAAACAATTCATAAAATTCTTAATAATTTTGAACATAATACCATTCAAGGAATACTTCAACAATATCAATATTAAAATCTAAAACCAACTTTAACTTATATTTTTTACTCTCCCCAATCTTTCTTTCTATACTTATGAAATAACTATGTATCAATAGAAATTTCGAGCTGAAAGTCCCAGTAGCTTGCCTCTATATATTTTCTTTTTAAGGCAGCATTGTAATTTTAGTTATGTGAAAAAAAAAATAATAATGTTAATAATAATTAATATACATTAATATTTACACAAATACATTTATATTAGTGCAATAATAATTTCATGAATTCATATTTCCAGGAAACTCCTGTTACTAATTGCTTCTTTATCTGTAATGTTCAAGAGCTCAGCCAGTTTCTTCATAACATCTAGTTCATTACGAACTAGGGGCAAGGATTCTGGAGGCCCCAACCACCATAACTAAAACACCCTCCGCCCGCTATGGCGCTGAAAGTAATGACTCTTGCCACTCACTCTACGATGCCCTCGGTAGAATGAGTTGGAAAGCCGGAGAAAGCGGCGGAGAGGCTCAGCCTGATACGCCTAATCTCCCGGCACATTCTCAGAAAGCTTGACAGAGTGCCACCTTTAATAGCGCGCCTCAGAAATCCGAAAAGGAGAAACGAGCTCCAAAAGATCCGGCACCTGGGGGGCCCCTGACCAAGAGCCAACCAATAGGAGGAGAAGGAAGGTTGCCACCGAGCGGCGCAAAGAGATCACGAAAGCGGTTGAAGGCGCAAGCGTCGAAGGCAGTACCCCTTCAATGGCGAAGGCAAATAGGATCAGGTCAGTAGAAGTATCACCAACCGAAACTGGCCAATCCTCCGAAACCAACGCCGCCCCCTCTTCCTCTAGCTCTCAAAGAAAAAAGCGAAAAACGTCTTCGCACGCCCCCGTTGCAGCACTCCCCGCACGCAAGGTGCGCAGGACACCGGTGCCGCACCTAATATTGGCTGTGGCTGAGCACTTCCGTGCCGAAAATCCCCCTCCTGGGAACCACAAGCTTTGAGGTTCTCAGGCCCATAAAACTCAAGCGCGCCATCTGCTGGATCCCGGGGCCACTCAGGAACACAGCGGATGTGCTGGCGCGTCTCCGCATCCAGAACCCTGGTCTAGAAACAAGAAGGTGGAAGGTTTTCTCCCACAGGGAGAGCAAGAACCGGGAAAGCAAAGACGGTTCTACTCTCGTTGTGGGCCTGGGCCGACCTTCGGTTAAGACCATCGTCTCCAGATACGGCTCTCGTCCCTATCTGCACCTTGGACAGATTAACTTCCGCCTCATGTCCAAGGTTTGCAAATAAGGGATGCTTTCCACGGTAACTCAGCATGCCACTGTTTACCCAGATCAACCTTCATCATTCTAAGGGTGCTACTGCAATCCTATGTAGCAGACTTTCCATGATGAAGACAAAATCACACATCGTGTCTATCCAGGAACCATGGGTGTGGAAAAATCGCATCTGTGGCCTTGGTAGTCTACGAGGCTTTTCCCCACTCTTCGACGAGCGATCGGAAAGACCGAGAGCTTGTCTTATTGTGCCGAATCTTCTCCCATCAACCAAGCTTGGACAATTCTGTGGACAAGATTTAGTTGCTGCGGTTATAAACTACAAATCAGACTGATCATGGCATAATTTTGTCGTGGCTTTGGCCTACTTCCCCTACGATTCCGTCCTACCACCTCCACTAAGGGAAGTAGCGGAACTCGTAGACTACTGCGAATCGAAAAAGATGGGTCTCGTTATCTGTTGTGACGCTAATACTCAGAACATCTTCTGGGGCAGCAGCAAATGTAACAGAAGAGGGTCGTATCTTCTCGATTTCGCACTTTCGTCTGGCTTGACTATAAACAACGTTGGATCGCAACCAACATTTGTCACGACAAGAAAACAGGAGGTGATTGACTTACGTTATCAAATAGATATCTTAAGGAGATCACAGACTGGAAAGTTCTGTCGGAAGTGTCCATGTCGGACCATAGATACATAGAGTTCCGAATCGCAGAGGAGCAGGAACCCTATTAGATAAAACTGGCCAACGTTTAGGGAAGAGTTAGCAAATCACACTGTGCCTCTCCCAAAACTCAGAACGAGGCGTAAGGTTGAGGTGGCAGTTCGGAACCTGAATGACACCCTAACCCAATGCTTCGAACTGACATGCCCAGTCAAAAAACACCCCTGCAGAACCCCTGTTTCGTGGTGGAATTGGAGAGAAAGCGCAAGGAAACCAGAAAACTTCTGAACAGGTCACTCAAGACCAATCTGGAAAAGGACTGGGACCTGTATCGATTAAAACAAAACGAATATAAAAGGCTTATTCGAGCTTCGAAAAGTGCCTTTTCACTTCCCTGGGAACCGGATCACAGTTGGCTCAAAACCAGTGCCGATTTCTGAAACTGGGGATGAGCAGACAAATTCTACTCGCAGAAGCTGGTATATTTCATAGCTCGTCGTAACTGATGAAGCCATCAAGTACGCTGTAGCGTCTTTTGATGGTTTCAAGTCACCGGGCACCAATGGCATATATGCAGCACTGCTGCAAAAAGGCATAGACCCTATACTGCCGGCTCTGAAAAGAATTTTCACTGCCCGCCTCGCGCTGACATACTTTCCAAGTACCTGGCGTACAGTGAGGGTAGCCTTTATACCGAAAACTGGTAAGGGAGACTACTCACTCGCCAAAAACTTCAGGCCTATCAGTCTCACCTCCTTCATGCTAAATTGCTTGGAGAGGCTGGTCGAACTGCACCTGCGCAAAAACACTCTACGATCACACCCTCTATCTCAAATGTAACATGCCTACCAGCGCGGAAAATCTTGCGAGACAGCACTTCAAAATCTCGTCGGTAGAATTGAAAATGCATTCTTATCGACATAGAGGTCGCCTTTGACAATTCGACTTTTGATGGCATGTATAACGCGGCCAGGAATCACGGCGTAGAGGAATCATTGGTGTTGTGGATAAAAGCAATGCTAATGAACAGGACTATAATCGCGAAGGCGGAGTGTGACAAGTTTGTAATGTCGGAGGTTAACAGGGGCTGCCCCCAAGGCGGGGTCCTGTCTCCCCTCCTATGGTGCTGGTTGATTCTCTGCTTTCCGTTTTGAATAGTTCTATCACCTATGCCCAGGCTTATGCAGACGATGTAGCCGTATTGGTTACCGGACCATCCCTTGCGGCCGTCAGCGCACGCAGGCAGGCGGCTCTTGACATGATCGATAGCTGGTGTACCAGGAATGGGCTTTCAGTCAATTTTCTCAAAACTGAGGTTGTTCTCTTTATGAGAAGGAGGAATATGACTGGTTTGACTCAACTGGTACTTAAAGGCGTCAATATCCCACTTTCCAATGAAGCCAAATATCTAGGTGTTATCCTGGACAGTTAACTTCTCTGGAAAAGACACATTGAGACAAAAACCTCCAAGGCGCTGTCAGTCTTCTGGCAATGCAAGGGAGTTTTCGCCAAAACCTGGGGTCTATCACCCAAAAGATCCGTTTGGATCTATACCGCAATGAAAAGACCACTACTCTCTTATGCATCAGTCGTTTGGTGGAACAAGCTTTCGCGCAAATACTGCCGCTTTCACCAAGTTTCAAAGAACTGTTTGTCTCGGCTGCACAGGGGCTTTCCCCAGCACGCATGGCTCCGCTCTTGATGCTCTGATTAATATCCCCCCCCCCTTCATCACCACATCATGGGATGTACACTCAAGGCCATCTCTCGACTAAAAAGGAATGGTCTTTGGTTCCACTCGCTCTGGAGCTTTGATGACCTCGCAACCCGCATCTTCTATGATACTACTCTCATGGACATGCCGTCTGATGCGAGGTCACCAAGTTGTTGCGACGTTTTTACAAAGTCGACTTTCCACATGTCCTGGACTGGCTGTGGCCAGAAACTGAACCGGGAAAGGAATGTAGTCGGATTTTCACGGACGGCTCCAAGACAACGGAGGGTTCTGGAGCTGGGGCCTTCGTGGAAAACGACAACATTAGACTTCACGCCTCCTTAGGTAATTTCGCGTTGGTCTTCCAGGCGGAAGCCTTCGCGATCCTAATGGCCACAAACTATTTTGTGAAACAAAACGAATATAAAAGGCTTATTCGAGCTTCGAAAAGTGCCTTTTCACTTCCCTGGGAACCGGATCACAGTTGGCTCAAAACCAGTGCCGATTTCTGAAACTGGGGATGAGCAGACAAATTCTACTCGCAGAAGCTGGTATATTTCATAGCTCGTCGTAACTGATGAAGCCATCAAGTACGCTGTAGCGTCTTTTGATGGTTTCAAGTCACCGGGCACCAATGGCATATATGCAGCACTGCTGCAAAAAGGCATAGACCCTATACTGCCGGCTCTGAAAAGAATTTTCACTGCCCGCCTCGCGCTGACATACTTTCCAAGTACCTGGCGTACAGTGAGGGTAGCCTTTATACCGAAAACTGGTAAGGGAGACTACTCACTCGCCAAAAACTTCAGGCCTATCAGTCTCACCTCCTTCATGCTAAATTGCTTGGAGAGGCTGGTCGAACTGCACCTGCGCAAAAACACTCTACGATCACACCCTCTATCTCAAATGTAACATGCCTACCAGCGCGGAAAATCTTGCGAGACAGCACTTCAAAATCTCGTCGGTAGAATTGAAAGTGCATTCTTATCGACATAGAGGTCGCCTTTGACAATTCGACTTTTGATGGCATGTATAACGCGGCCAGGAATCACGGCGTAGAGGAATCATTGGTGTTGTGGATAAAAGCAATGCTAATGAACAGGACTATAATCGCGAAGGCGGAGTGTGACAAGTTTGTAATGTCGGAGGTTAACAGGGGCTGCCCCCAAGGCGGGGTCCTGTCTCCCCTCCTATGGTGCTGGTTGATTCTCTGCTTTCCGTTTTGAATAGTTCTATCACCTATGCCCAGGCTTATGCAGACGATGTAGCCGTATTGGTTACCGGACCATCCCTTGCGGCCGTCAGCGCACGCAGGCAGGCGGCTCTTGACATGATCGATAGCTGGTGTACCAGGAATGGGCTTTCAGTCAATTTTCTCAAAACTGAGGTTGTTCTCTTTATGAGAAGGAGGAATATGACTGGTTTGACTCAACTGGTACTTAAAGGCGTCAATATCCCACTTTCCAATGAAGCCAAATATCTAGGTGTTATCCTGGACAGTTAACTTCTCTGGAAAAGACACATTGAGACAAAAACCTCCAAGGCGCTGTCAGTCTTCTGGCAATGCAAGGGAGTTTTCGCCAAAACCTGGGGTCTATCACCCAAAAGATCCGTTTGGATCTATACCGCAATGAAAAGACCACTACTCTCTTATGCATCAGTCGTTTGGTGGAACAAGCTTTCGCGCAAATACTGCCGCTTTCACCAAGTTTCAAAGAACTGTTTGTCTCGGCTGCACAGGGGCTTTCCCCAGCACGCCTGGCTCCGCTCTTGATGCTCTGATTAATATCCCCCCCCCCCTTCATCACCACATCATGGGATGTACACTCAAGGCCATCTCTCGACTAAAAAGGAATGGTCTTTGGTTCCACTCGCTCTGGAGCTTTGATGACCTCGCAACCCGCATCTTCTATGATACTACTCTCATGGACATGCCGTCTGATGCGAGGTCACCAAGTCGTTGCGACGCTTTTACAAAGTCGACTTTCCACATGTCCTGGACTGGCTGTGGCCAGAAACTGAACCGGGAAAGGAATGTAGTCGGATTTTCACGGACGGCTCCAAGACAACGGAGGGTTCTGGAGCTGGGGCCTTCGTGGAAAACGACAACATTAGACTTCACGCCTTCTTAGGTAATTTCGCGTTGGTCTTCCAGGCGGAAGCCTTCGCGATCCTAATGGCCACAAACTATTTTGTGAAGAATAGGTGGAAGGGAAGAAGTATGTGCGTCTGCAGCGACAGTCAAGCTGTACTCAAGGCCTTACTCAACCCTTTAACCACTTCCAAGATAGTTTAAGAATGCAAGTCTTCCCTTAATTTGGTCGGCAGGCTGAATTCGCTAAGACTTGTCTGGGTCCCGGGTCATCACGGGATCCTGGGAAACGAAACTGCCGATGAACTAGCTAGGCTAGGTTTAGCAGAGTCATTCGTAGGGCCCGAACCCACCTTGGGATTACCCGCGTCCCTGGTCAGGGCCTCCGTCGATGGTTGCGTCTCCCTACAGCACAAGCAGGGATGGCGTGACTCTCCAGGATGCAGGGTGACCAAGAGTATGCTCCCAAACGTCTGCAAGAAATCTGCTTCTTTTCTGCTATCTCTATATAGAAACGAGTGCAGAAGACTTGTTGGCGTATTAACGGGACACTTTACCTTTGTTATGCACCAGAGTTGGCTTGGGCTTAGTGATGTCACACTCTGCGACGCCTGTGGAGAAGGTGAAGACACTTCAGAGCACTTTCTCTGTCAGTGTCCTGCTTTCGCTCGTGTCAGGTGGCGCCTATTTGGCGCTAATGTGGTGGGAACTGAAAACCTAAGTTCTATATCACAGAAGCGCATCTTGGTTTTTCTTCGGAAAACCAAGAAATTACATTAAATGAAGGTTACTGCCTGGTAGTACAATGGACCAGTATTTGAGTCTGAGCGCTCCAGTGTAGTTGATCCCAACCTCCAACAAAAAAAAATAATAATACAAAATTGATAGAATATTGGGCACATAAGTGTTTTTCCAGAACAATTTTGAGGTAGGCTTAAACGTAGCTGTTACCCTTGATGAAGGGTTACTGTTTAACCAATACTTTGCATTTTATTACTACGTGTGATTACGTACTATGTTTTTGTGCACGACACATCAGTATAAAGAATCCGTTTTTGGTTGATAAACTCTAAACGTTATGCGTGTAGTTTTTTTTAAGGCATAGTTTTTAGTATCATAATCATAAATCATTTTTGTAAAGTGTATCTATGGGAAGTTGGTGCCTCTTCCATGGTGGCCCTAATAACAAGAATTGTTACTATACGTTTCATGGCTTATGTTAATTTGTTTTTCCTTTTTATGACCATTTAGGTGCAGAGAATTCGTTTGTGTGGTTGATGGTATTTATTTCCTAATGTCTTGCATCCTTTGTCAAAGCTCTTCTTGTGGATAATGCACTAAATGACCCGAAGCGCCTCGATTAATGTTAATCTAAAGATTCGGTAGCACTTGTTTATTTCAACGTCAATTTTTTTTTTTTTTGTTTGTTGTTAGTCTGTGCTGCATGGAGCCTTCTTCTAAGGTTTTGTCGTGTTTTGCGTAAATTGTTATTTTTTTTTGTGTATGCAATATATTATAATTTTAACATATCTGATCAATTTAGGTACCTAGTGGATGTGATATCAAGGACTTTAAGCCGGTTCGAATTTGAGTATGTATTGGAGACCCATTGTGTTTTTTGCACATTATAGGTAGTGACTCTATTTTAGAAACAGGTTCTATTGTTCCTCTCTTCTGCGGTCATTCGGCCGAATCTGCTTGTTACTAGACGTTTAACAATGTCATGATCACCTTCGCCTTAGCCTTTGATCTGAAAGGTCCTACCTGTCATAAATGACCAAGCTTTCTTTAAGAGTTCTCCAGGTATACCCCATTGATGCAGTTGTTGGAGTAGAGGTGTTGACGTTACTCGGTCGAAAGGAATTTAAATGTTGCATTTGTTTCCAATCGTCAAGGGCCGGTCCAGTTCTAAGCATTGGTCAAAGAACGAACAGGTTTTTTGCTCTAGGATGTAAGCGCTTGCTTCTATTATTTTGTACGTATTTTTTTTGTACGCTTTTTGGGGGACCACTACGAGTTCTAGGATTGTTATGTCATTTGTCAACCAGCTCGAATAAACATTGTTAGGAGTAAGGTTGTTAAAGTTTTCTTTTTCGCGAATGACTACCGTCGGGCATGTGGACACAGCGCCGTATTTTTCCATTTATTTACGAATTGAAATGCGAAAGATCACTTTCTAAAATATCATTAGTAAAAATTGATTGAAAAATAGGGGTATATCCACTGGTTCTAAGTAGCTCTTGGCTTATATACAACTTCTCTTAACTTTTGTTGTCCTTGAGACTTCTTTGTTGATATTAGAGATTGGTGCTGTGAAAGATACAGAAAAGGATAACTTTAAAATAGGCTCCAGTGTTGGGAAACTCAAATTTGTTATCATCAGTTATTTTTAACCACGGATTGATACTTTTTGGTGTAATAATTGGTTGGACGAGGTGACGTGAACAGATGATGGAATATTTTTTTCAAATACCTACAGTTTTTTTTGTGATGTATAATACCTTTTAGTTATTAGTTTTGAAAAATGTATGTATTTTTTTATTGTGTTTTCTGTAGAGCTATATTTGGTTTATATTTACATATTAGTTGTTCAAGTGTATGTTTGTTCTCAAAGAATTCTTGGAGATTTCATTGGATGTTGAAAAGACTATTATATTTCAGGGCCGTAGGTGTTTGTTCGAGGTTATCTGGAGTTTTATTTATTCCAATTATTTTATTTATCGATGACGGATATATATTTTATTGTGACTATTTTTATTCTTATCTAAGCTTAGGCTGCTGGCTTTATTTTGGTTGGGTATATATTACTTGGTAATTATATTTTTGTCGAGTTGTATTTGGTTTATGTGTGTATTTCTTGCTGCCTCAACAGTGGGTTGTGATTAGCTTAGTGAGGACTGTTTTCTGTAAAGCTATATTTGGTTTATATTTACATATTAGTTGTTTAAGTGTATGTTTGTTCTCAAAGAATTCTTGGAGATTTCATTGGATGTTGAAAAGACTATTATATTTCAGGGCCGTAGGTGTTTGTTCGAGGTTATCTGGAGTTTTATTTGTTCCAATTATTCTGTTTATCGATGACGGATATATATTTTATTGTGACTATTTTTATTCTTATCTAAGCTTAGGCTGCTGGCTTTATTTTATTGCGTATATATTACTTGGTAATTATATTTTTGTCGAGTTGTGTTTGGTTTATGTGTGTATTTCTTGCTGCCTCAACAGTGGGTTGTGATTAGCTTAGTGAGGACTGTTTGCTAACATATTTTATTATTTCTGCCATAGTGGGTTTTGGTTTACGTTTGGTGGGTGATGGTAAGAAACGTAAGTAAGGATTGTTACTGAAGACTTGCCACGCCCTGCATACATCATCATCGGCCGACATTAATTTTGATAGCTGCTTTATATCGGAGAAAAGTGGGACAGGTATAGTCATGAGATATATCACTTTTTTCTTCGCAATTGATGCAGTACCTTCGTGTGCATAAGTCATGAGGTGAAGGGCGGTAACACTTTTTACAGACAGCGATATTGTTCCAATATTTTTTTGTATGACCTACTTTCTAACAGTGAATGCATCTCATTGGATTGGGGATGTATTCTTCTACCCTCCTTATCTCAACATTATTTTGTTGGTGGATAAGATCGAAGGTATAAATCGCAGTTCTTTTAGGTACCATAACGTTATTTTCTTTTTTAATTTGCATTACTTCCAAAACATTGATGTTTTTAATTCATCCAATAGCTGTTTAGAAGTAATGTGTATTATCTGCTTGGAGAAGATTCTTTCTTGGACCGAGTTGAGTTTGTTATGGGAATAATTTCAACTGACATAGTGTCAAATCGCTTAGATTGTAAGTATTTATTGGCAGAGATCAAAGAAATTGTTTAACACCGTTTGACTGTGACAGAGATCGATATATTCTTGCCGCTTATACAGCTCCCATAAAAAGATTTCCCCGCTATAATTCATTTGTACATTTGTACTCACGAAAGTAACCATGCATCGATACAGAAGTTGAGATTCGTCTATTAAACCCAATGAGTTTAGACGTTCAAAAAAACTCGTAGCGCCATTACCTTGAAAACTTGGCGAATCACATTTATTTTAAATAATTTAATTACAATTCAAGCAAAATGTTTTTTAGAGGTTGAGTGGATGCCTTCGCCGATGATAGCCATAATTCCATCCCCATTTGCAGAGAGGGTTCAAATAATTTATCAAAATTAATACAATTAGTTTAAACCTTCCCATTCAGATAGTTAGATACATAGCCCCAGAACTCTGTAAGCTCAGTAAAATCAATTGAAAATGGATATACAATAAAAAAACATTAACATTTTTGTAATAACCTTTCACAAACCGCAGCTCTAACTGTCTTTATATTACTTATATTATTATTTTTGAACATTCTTTTTTGATTTAAGTTATAACAATATTTTTGGTACAAAATAAATGTTAACATGGCAAGATACCGTCTGTCGTGAGTTAACATTAGTTTCCTGTATGGAAATATAACAGCACAGAAGTAAAATGCTATTTTATAGAATTTAAGAGGAACATCCGAAGACTATGAAAACGAAGCCGAAACGGATTGTTCTTGAAGGGAACGCTAATAAAGTTCTAGAAAAATGGTACAATTTGCTTTAAAATTGTTAATATCCTCGTTGGAGTAAACATCGCATAGCGCGCGAATAGCATAGAACTCGTTAAAATTATTCTCAAGACTGTTCTTTGGCCTATGCTTCAGTTCGGATGTTGATTGATTGTTATGACATGCATTTGACCCAGCATAGATGGCTATTGGAGTTTGATTAATGAGGTTTCTAACGCTTCTCGGAAATCGGAGCGAATAAAATAAACTTGTTTCATTATTGATTTAAAGTGACATTAAAGTAACGTTTTGAAGTCATATATATCAGAAAATAATACATTTTAGTATAACTATTCATTCTTTTCACGTAACGATTGACAGCATTGGTTATAATTTATAATACGTCATAGTTTACAGGGACTGAATATTATTCATAGCACTCTGTTACGTTTTAAAATGCGAAGAACTTTCTTTTCTATTTAAAATAAATGTAATGTTCAATTTATATCTCTTGAAATAATATTAAGTGTTATGGTTTTGACTGTTTTTGTTCTTATGTTGATACATTTTCTTTTTCATCCCAATTAGAGCGGCTCTCCAAACACTGCAATTCAAATAACTCAGTTTGGTTTGACTTTGCTTGCATTAAGAAAACGCTTTGCTACAGGAAAAAATTTCGCGATAAGTATCTAACATTATTTTGTTTTTATAAATCTTACTTTATTCTCTTTGGGTGTTAATATATCCATTTTATCGTATATAATTGCATGCAGTCCCATTCTCTTAAGCAACTGTATTGTGTCTTTGCTGTTGTTGTCATCACCCCAACAAAAAACAATTAGCCCCCTATCTTTTGCCAAATTAATCTGCAATTAAATTAGATATTATATACAGTTCTAATACTTAAAATATTATTTACCTGAGTCGGATCTCTTAATAAGTCTTCCGTATGTGCAACGATGCCTAAAAGCTCCATTGTCAAAGAATTACAAACTGCAGCCTCAATCGTATTTCCACGGGGATCAAAAAATTTTTTATATTTCGTTGTGACACCAAGAGTGAGAAACATAACTGGATATAAATTTTGTTTAAATCTAAGCATGGTACATATATCAGGATCAAAACAGGAAAAAACAATTCGTCTCCCTGCAGCCTTACGGAACACAACATCGAGAATGCAATCTACGTACAAATTTCGATCTACAACGTGTTCAAATTCTTCTTCCATAGTTCCATCATCAAGTTTTTGAGACCATTTTATTTCGATATTAAAACCGACGTGCGGGTCAATAACTTCAAGAACATCTGCCAATTGTGGAAATGGTTGATGCTCTTGAATGTCGTCGTTGTAAAAAGAACGTGTTTCTTTTGACCGCCCCTCCGCAACATGATATACCTATAACTATTTGTTTGAGTAAATTTTGTTTTTTTCTTTAATTCAAACCCAAAGCGGGTGCTTACCTTAAGAGTTTTTAATTGATCTAAAGATAATTCACGCATTGGTATTTCTAAATACCCATTGTCGTGAGTATTTCCTTTCGATTTTAGGGAAACATATACTCTAAAATCGTGGTAAATTACAGGCACGAGGTCTTTACTAAGCTGAACATCGAATTCTACCATATCTGCCCCATGTGCTGCTGCATTTTTCAAAGACGTTATTGTATTTTCTCGTATCACAGAATCTTTTGTTTTAAAACTAGTACCAGAACCTCGATGTCCAACGTCTAACCCTGTCCATTTTGGATTCCAATACCGTTCGTAAGAAATTTTCATGTTAAAAGTATGTGATCGAAATGGATTTACTTTCAAATAACCGATTTGCATCATTCCTATGGGCCGATGTTTAGATGCGCATGTAATTGGCACTTCCAAATTACCCTCTGATCTTTTGAGAGTATTAGGAAGGATATAGTGGTATCCAAAATGATTTGGAGGTTCATCTGTAGAGGCTTTCGATCTATAAG
This sequence comes from Eristalinus aeneus, assembly GCA_955652365.1. NCBI lineage: Eukaryota > Metazoa > Arthropoda > Insecta > Diptera > Syrphidae > Eristalinus > Eristalinus aeneus. The sequence continues at coordinate 46,614 of CATPCP010000187.1, read as the reverse complement.
CATATAAATCAACCAAATATGCGGTAGAATCTGGGTCAGCAATGGACATGTGAAATATTACTAAGTCTTCTTCTCCACAAGACATTCCAAATTGACTTTGGGAAGTGATAATGCTTTCATTATACTTAAGCTTGGCTACTTCCGAAAACCCAAAAAATGATGCGTCGGAATAATTTTCTCTGGTGTCATTTGATAATGAATCTTCTAGCGGTGACACTGCCTGTGTAAATTGATTATCACCATGTATTGGCAGATTCATTGGAGTAACTTTTACGAAAAGTAAACGTTTCTTCATTCTTTGCTTCCATTTAAAAGGAGCATTAACAAATTTGAATTGGATAATTGTCTCAAATGTCAGCCAACCGCGATCAATTTTTTCTACTCCGTTCACGTATCCAAAGGTGTCACAGCAAGTCTTATTTCCACATCCAAGTTCTCCGATAGTTCGAACGTCTAAATGCGTTTCCCACTTTCGAACCATAATACGATCATCATTTAAATCAATGGCGCAAACGAAGTATCTGTACCCTATAGATGAATCTTGAGGTAAACGAACTGTAACCTCCCAGAAGTTAGAACCTTAAATAGACGTGAGTTTATTTTTATGTTAACTTTAAAACACGTATAAATTGAATCTGATAACGAATCACTCACCTTCTTCTTTGCTCATAGGAAGTGCATATTTCGGATTCCAATTTCCAAGAGCGTCGCATGAACCTGTAACAGCTATTCTTTCGTTTAAACACAATTCAATGTTAACAAGCACCCTAAATGTCGTCGATATGAACTTTGCTTTTATATCATTGTTATCTTCTATTGCCATTGGAGAACTAGATGGGGACATTCCAAAAGTTTCATTGACAACATTATATTTTGAATGCTGCATGTTTCTGAAGACACGTGAAATAGTATAGATAGAGAAAGAAACATATGCGAAAATTCTGTTAAACGGCTATTTTTATTTATCCATTTTGGTGCAAGTAATAAAATCTTAAATACTTACTGATTTTTATTTTTTTTTTTCTGTGACTGTATATTTTAATTTCAATACTCCAATATTTTTCTAAGTTAAAATTTTAAGTCTAAAATGTGTTAGCCATTCGTTCTTTTTATATCCTCGATATTAGAGAAAGAAAAGCACCTATGTTGAGTTTAGGACAGGTGTAATTTTGTTTAGTATGTTGAACAGCAACATAAGACGACAAGGTACTTTAACCTTAAATGATCTTTGTTCCAAACAACATACACAGACATTTTATGAAAGAATAAATAAGTTATACTTGGTTAAGACTGCCAGCAAAATATTAAAAGTCAATTAGAACTCGATAAGATGACATCTCTCAACCAGATTTTCCAAAACTACATTAGATATGGCGCATGATGTACTGGGCACCTAATGTAGTTCAAGTCATTCTGTCAAATATAGTTACTTTAAGCTGGAGCCAAAATAAGGTATTTTTTAGTTGTTGTTTGATCTAAATTAATTCTATATTAATTTTTTTTTAAACTAATAAACATATTATAAACTTAATTTATGAAAATATTTTAAAGTAAATTTTCGAAAAATTTTAAACGGTGTATATGGTCGCCGGGGTGAAACCCTTGATTTGCTGCTTGGCTGTTCCAAGAGATAATATTCTGCGTAATAAATTGGTATTGAGAAAAGCTTCAACATAAATATTCCCTACAAATACCACGAATTAAAAAATGTTCTGCAAGTGTATTGCTAATATTTATGTATTTGCAAACTAAAGTTTTCTTTTTATATGGAATTTATACCAGTCAATAACTGGTGGCTTAGTAAAGAGTATGGCAGCACTTACATAAAATTTTTAACTGGACACACCCGTGGAGAAATTTGAAAGCACTTCAAAATACTTGTCAAAAGTAAATAAGGTATAGTTCCGCAGGCTTATATTATTTTTCTTTCGTCTTAAGGGTTTTGCTGGTTTCTCTAAATATTCGGTAATTTACATGAATTGTAGTTTGAAAAATTTGATAATACGCGTAAAAGGTAAACATACGTTCCTGTAAATGGAAGTGAAATATAATCATATACCAAATGTTAATTTTATATGTATTGGGTGCTAACCATAATTTAAGGCATTCATTGCCCGTGCCACTGATTCATACATGACTATGTACTCTTCAAAATGGAATAGGTGCACATTGCTAATTTCGCTTATGAAATAAATATATGCCATTCAATGTTTTATTTCCAAAAGACGATGCTTAGAGCGATTGAAATATAAAAGTGTTTTCTCTTCATTCTTTTGATTTTTGTTTTTATGTTTGATGTGCACAGTGGATGTATATGTACAAGTTTTTTAAGAAGCAAAATCTACGAGGTGAAAATACGTAATTCAGCAAACTGGAAATTAGTGTTGACTGAATGTAAATATCTTCATTAAATCAAGTACAATACATATTGTTACTTAAGCGTATAGTCTCAATTATGGGATGTGAAATACATATATATTAATTTTTTTTACACTCGATCTCATCTTGCTACATGTTTAAAGTTTTGTCTGAATGAGTGAAAATATCTACTTAAATTCAAGGTAAAATGCATTTATCTTAAAATATTAATGATGACGTTGCAAAGAGAAGAGATTTTAGTATTATAATAATCTCTGAGGCTGTTTAAATATTCCGACATCTTCGTTTTTTAAACAAATGTCTTTGAACGTTATGAGCATTCGTAGATTTTTATAATTTTTTTTTGTAACTAACAAACGTAACAGATTTGTTTCCATCTTCCTCCGACTTGACATGTGGATATTTGGTGTTACCTATACCTTATAGATTAGTTTATTATCAATAAACATTTAAATGAATTTTTAGTGCTCTTTTCGATTTTATTTTAAATGGGTACCAATCATTTAAATATAGGTTCATGTATATAATTATGGAGATTTCACTAGAAAATATAAATGGATTTTAAATGTGAATACATATATGTTAGAACATGATATTATGCCCATGTTCTCTTTTAAAGGGAAATAATAGGTTTACCCTGTTACTCCAGAAACACAATAGCACACAAAATCAACCAATCGTTATAGTGTCGTAAATAGCGTTCATGTACAATAAGTAAAACAGAAACACTAAATACTTTAAGTCAATTAGCTAGGAACAGTGGGGTCTCGGACCCGGGTTCGGCGTAATCAACCACCATTTATACATATATATTGTATATATTTGCTGCACTGGATTTAAGTTCTGTTTTGTTTTATTATGTCATTCCCCAGATTTTACCAATTTGCAATTGAATGTTGCTATCAAAGATACTTTGAAGATAAGATAAGCTTAAAAAAATGTGAAGAATTTCAGACTTGAAGAATATCGTATATCAACTCTTTAGTACTTATAACATTGTTAATTGTTCTAACTGAAAAAGTTCAATGAATTTTTGCTTCTGCTTGAAGTTATTTATTTTTTAAAGAAAACTAAATTTATAAAATTTACGTAATGGGTTAGCCCTCTTTGTCATATAAATAAATTGGCTGTAGCGATATTGGATAAGAAACTAATGCTTGCGTTCTCCATAAACATCTTGTGATGCGTCTAATTCGACGCTTCCACGAATTGAAAGGACTTGCGGTTTATTGCCGAATTTAAACAAGAAATTTTAATACGTTTTTATAGTACTCCGTGAGAGCTTTTAGCAAAACCTAAGGCAAGTCGAACTACTTAACCTGCAACTTAACAATTATGTCACTGCTGTTATTACCAGTGTATTACACGACTGTTTTGAAAAAATCTTCCAACATTTTTTTAAATTAATTTCATATTAGGTACATTTTGTGGCAAAGTATAATTATAACAGTGGTTGTATGCCATACATACACTCCTTATAAGAACTCTTAAAATATGTCACATCACAGCGACGATCAGCTCTTGCAAGCAGGAAGTGATTCTTTTTGGGAGCCAGGAAATTATAAAAGAACAACAAAACGTATTGAAGATGGTTACAAGTAAGAACAAATTATATTTAAAGTCCATTCATATTAATCAATATATTTTCAGATTATGTCAAGATCTTCAGCAGCTTATACAAGAAAGAGCTGAAATTGAAAAGGCATATGCTAAAAACTTAAGAGCTTGGTCCAAAAAGTGGGGCGAACTTATTGAAAAGGGTATGCAACATATGAAATATTTTAATTTTTTATATATACAACACAGTTTTTTATTCTTGTTATTTATTTCAATATCTGCTAAATCATTTTGCTGTAAAAATTAAAACTTCGGTTTTTTATATTTAAAAGGTCCTGAATATGGAACGACAGAAGCTGCTTGGAAAGGAGTTTTAACAGAATCCGAACGTCTATCAGATGTTCATCTAAAAATAAAGGAAAATTTATGCACAGATGTAACCACACAGATCAAAACATGGCAAAAGGACAACTATCATAAAACTATTATGCAAATAAAAGAAAGAAAAGATATGGAAGATCTTTTTAAAAAAGCACAGAAACCATGGGCGAAATTATTAGCAAAAGTTGAAAAGGCTAAAGCCGACTATCATTCTGCATGTAAGACAGAAAAATCAGCTTCAAATCAAGAAAGAAATGCTACAGCTGACAGTTCTTTATCGCCTGATCAGGTAATAAATTGTACAACGGAAAATAATTATGCGATTAATATCTAAAATTTTTAGGTCAAGAAAATGCATGATCGAGTACAAAAAACAAAGGACGAAGTTCAAAAATGTCGAGAAAAATACGAACAAGCAATAGCTGAAATCAGTAAATATAATTCTGTCTATATGGAGGATATGACATCTGTTTTTGAAAAATGCCAACAAATAGAAAGGACCAGGTTAACGTTCTTCAAAGAAGTACTTTTTTCTATCCACGGGTGTTTAGACCTAACAAAAATTCCCAGGTGAAATATTATAAATATGTATAGTATTCCTTTAATTTAAAAGAATTAAAATTTATCAAAATTTGTCAATGACATGCAGTCTACCTCAAATTTATGAGGAATTTTATCATACTATAAGTAATGCGGATCATCAAAAGGATTTAAAGTGGTGGTCAAACAATCATGGTGTTAATATGGCCATGAATTGGCCTACATTCGTGGTATGTAGGAAGAATATTTTATCAGAATAATGCACGATATACGAAAAAAACCTTTAATGAATTCTATTTAAGGAGTATACAGAAGAATTTCGAGATATAGCAAAAGGCAATAAATCTAAAGAAGCTCTGCCAGCAGCCCCGATAACTCTTATAAATCAGCGCCCAGTAGCTGAAGATTTACACGTACAAATATGTTTTATACTTTTAATTATATGATTAATCAATAAATCAACATTCATTTTAGGAATATCCTCCAACTTCGGCCAAAAATAGTTTGAATCGCACTTCTGTAAACTCTGCGAATAAAAGCAATCCTAAGGTAGTATCTGGCACCAACAATTCAAATAATTGTGAGCTATCGCCGAAATCTGAAAGCAATAATCGAGGTCCTTCACCTATCAACCGGAATTTTGCAGCCAAGTAAGTTTATGTATTTTAACTTCTAAATTCTGTATTCTGCCTTCTACAATGAAGCTGATAAAAAAGTGTAAATTCAGTTTTTTCCAATACAATTACTAATGTAAATACTCTGTAATACGTTTATGAACATATAAAATGACACACACATGTTATAGCAATGGAAAATCTGAACCAAATCCATTTGAAGAAGAGGAGTGGGATGAAGGGGATACAGACGCTGATAATGTCTTGGTAGACAACGGTGAGCCAGGTGTTCCTGTTAAAGCCTTATACGATTATGAAGGCGCTGAAAGCGATGAATTGACTTTTAAGCAGGGTAATTCGGACTTATAAATCTCTTGAAATATTGGCTTTTAACTTATCTTATACTTTGGTACATTTAAGGCGATGTGTTCGAAAAGTTGGAAGATGAAGACGAACAGGGATGGTGTAAAGGAAGAAAAAACGGTAAAGTCGGTCTATATCCTGCTAACTATGTTGAAGCCGTGCAGACGTAATTAAAGACAACACAAATTATTGTGGAGAAAAAATCTTTAATCACAAAGGTCTTATAAAATCAATAAATTATAATTTGTTTTACGTTATTATTTTAAAATGAAATAAGTGCATATTTAACCGTTGTTATTCCAAATACAATAAAAAAAATTGTTAGTAAATAACTGTCGCATGAGTATGTTGATGCAGTACATTTTTATTTAAAAATAAATTATAAAGAATAATTTCAATCAATATTAAACACGTATAATATACTGATGAAAATAAAGTAATAAACTGTTTATACAAATTCACATTGTCAGGTGTCGTATTGAATTATAGTACATCCAACATTGTCACATTTGATTCACCGTATACACAATATATCAACAGAATGCTCCCCATTTATGCCCAGTGGGTCGAAAAGGACCCATTTATCTTGTTTTTGCAAATTGTTAGATACTGTTTATTTGCAACATGAGAGGGTATACGATAATTTGAAAAACTAGGCGTTGAATTTATTGTGTTAAAAGAAAATTAATTTCAAACATGGGTTTTCTGTAGTTGTGCAAGTTTACCGACTTAGTGTTTCTAAAATGTAAGTATAACTAATCTTTTTCGCATTTTCGCCAAAAACTCGATTGACTTTTTACTAAAAACCTTAGTTCCATTGATGCCCATGTGTAAAAAGAGGTAACATTATTTTTTTGTATGACAGATTCGACAAGGCACAGCTACTTGTTCTAGGTGAATTGATTATAAATTCATACTGCAATGAAGAGCTTGAATATGTTGAGCCAAATACCATTCCGTGTAAAGGCAAAAAGCAGGCAATGAAAACAAGACCTCGAAAGTGGTTAACCTCAGATTTACCAACAAAATAACAATGAATATCAAAATCCGCTGCCACGATCTGTAACAACATTTTTTAATGAAAGTGAACCTCTTGACTTTTTTAACTTTTCATGAGTGAATATGTTATTGCTCACATCGTCAAAAATAGCGTTAATATGCTCAAAATTACCACAGAAACACTGAGTTTTCTGTGACTACTGAATAAATATATTGTTTCATTGGAATCTATATCTGGAATGGCTATGCTCCACTTCCAAGACGTAGAATGTATTGGGAAATGATCGATGAGGCGCAATCGATTTGAGGAAATATTTCGATATTTATATGTCGCAGAAAATTAATACCTACCCAAGGGTGACAAAATGTCTAGTATTCGATCTTTTGAACGAAAAGTTTCTGTTATATGTACCAATTGAAAAAAATTTCAGTGTTGATGAATCCATGGTTCATTATTATGGTAGACATGGCCGCAAGCATGGAGTAAATAACAACACTCTAGAGTTTCGCCATAGTATCGCCAGATCCTTATTGTCCAAGAACCATTTCTGCGTGCTTAAGCAAAACATCGTCAAATTCGTAGACCGTGTGCCGTTTGCAAAAATAAAAACATTAAAATGTGTAGAAAATGCAGTGTTAATCTTCATGACAAGTGCTTCGTCGAATTTCATTTGTAAAATATTTTATTATATATAGAAAACAATTTTTTATAATACTGTATTATTTCTCGCATACAGGATACATATCTACAACCCATGCCAAAAACACACTTTTTGGTAAGAATAACATAAAATAGAATTTATATACTTGTTCTTCTATTAAAGTGGAAAACAAACACCAAAAATGATGAGTTTTTAAAGAAAAAATAGTTCTGGCCATATATGGGTTAAAATAAAAACTTTGGGTTGTAAGAGGCAACATCTCTCATATCATATTTATATAAATGAAAAAAAATTATAGTATGTAAATTTGAAAACAAAGGCTAGTATATGTAGGTACTAAAAATAAATGCTCTTTACGCATATGCGAAATCGTTAGCCTACAATAAGTTGGTCCTTAGGCAACTAACATTTTGAAAAGTTATGATCCACCTATGTGATGCTTAAGGACCAATACATAGTAAATAAAACTAACTGAAGATGGATTACAGATTGTTTTATCAAGTAAATTTAAATACGAAATTTATATAGGCTTGCTTAAAAAAACAACAGCAGAAAAGACAACATGTATATGTATGTCCTGGTCATTCATCGAATTGACGGTGCAATATTCTTGTGCTTCTTGGGCGTCTGGGTATGCAGCCTGCTGAAGTCATAGGCATAGGTATCAAGCACTTGCAAATATCAAACTTAAACGAGCTTACGTAAAAAACAAGGAAGAAAATGCAATGTTCATAGGTAAATTATAGTCATTGAATTGACGGTGAAATATTCTCATGCTCTTGGGAGGCTGTGTGTGCTGCGCACTGAAGTTAAAGGCGTGCGCAGCACACGCAGCTTTGTTCCTCGAGTAAGTAGATAGATTTTTTTGTGTGTACGGCTTTTGAATGAGTTATGTGCTTGGTTGTGGAAAAAGTTATTTGTCCACTGAAGAAGGGAGGTAACAAATATGTGTAAGCAACTTGCTTTTAATATATTATTCATGTATTGCATACAGTAATAGCTTGTACTTAACAGTGAACTAAATAGATCTATCCCCTGAGCTTGCAGGAAGGAAAAACATGTATGCATGGATATTGCTTTTAATATATAATTCATTTATTGCATAAGAGAATAGTTTTGTACTTAACATGAACTAAATAGATCTATCGACTGAGCCTGCAATATAATATAATATTTCTTGAGGTTGGAATTAAATATGTCTTGAGGTTTGAACTTATTTGGCATAATTGGGCCGTCGGGCGTCGTTCTAAAAGTGGCCATTTCTTTTAAGTTGGACTAAAAATTAAATTGATTAACTTTTCAACAAAGGGTAAACAACAAACCCAAGTAAAAACAATATACGAATGATTTTTAAGTGAATGAAGTGATAAGAAAAGAATGTGAATTTAGTTGCTCCTTTATACAACAAAGGGTAAACATTTTATTCCTAAAAATATAAACAACACCCAACCCAACAAAGCCAAGCAAAAACAATATACAAACGGTTTTTAAGTGAATGAAGTGATAAGGTAAGAATGTGAATTTAGTTGCTTTTTTATAGTATGTGTTAAAGAAAATGATGAATTCATTAAAACATTTAAATTTTTTGAAAAGTAATAAACTTATGTTGGTATCTTTAATTGATTATAATGTTCTCAGATCAATAAGTGAGTTTATTGCTTTAACACATCTAAAATCTAGAGACCTGTTTAAATGGATACGCTTATGTCCATTTTGATCCCTCTACAACTAACCACTACTAAGATCAGCAATGACACAATTCTAAGAGTGTACTGGGCAGTTTTTAAGCACGACTAAGATCGGCAAGGATACAATTCTAAGAGTGTACTGAACAGTTTTAGCTTTATATTAAAATTAAAGATTCAGTAATATGTTAACAAATTTAAAAGAAAATTTGAGCAAAAAGTTTAATCGGATTGATACATCATTTATGAACAAAATTCTGCTCGCCTCTTTTTGTTTTCATTAACTTGCATTTGTTCCGTTTTTCATATGTTGTATATTTTACGTTATTACATTATTGTTTATTGAATACGTACTTAATCGGTGAAAAAAGAAAAAAAAAAATAAAAGTACCTGACGTTTGTCTTTACAACTGTTTCCACGGGTTTCTCTACATCATATCAAATTAAAATAATAGCAAATAAAATTTAATAAACATAAATGAAGAATGTTTAATTTATTACCTTATTGTAAAGTTTATTTAGAGAAAAAAAAGAAAAAAGAAGTAGAAATGTTCGAATTCCCGTCAGAAAAACAATTGTCTAGAAGCTTTGCCTTTGCCACAATTGTCTTCGTTTGGTTTTTATCAATCTTAGTAAATTGTAAGTAAACTCCTCTATTGAATGGTCTTCTTTCTATTTTGCCACTTGGTTCTTTTACCTGCAATAACAACATGTTTAAGTTATTAATTCGTTAATATGTTATATCTTTGTTTTCACTTTTGCTTGCTTGCTGATGAGCCTCTTAGAAAGACTCCCTACGTTTGTGTACTTTCATTAATTTTTTGACCATTTTTTTCTCCCGCATCATGTAGGGCTTGGATCCGTTTCTCAACAAGAGATGTGCTAGTTTCAGCTTATTTTAGCGTTGATGGTATATCTGACGGATTTGGTGTTTCCGTCCAAAAGAATCTTATATGTAGTTTGATTTTTTTAATCGTAATATAAGGTACAATCTTTACTTACCAATAACTTTCGTATATTTCGTACATTTTTACTCTCGTATAAAATGTTCCTTTTAAGTAACATAATCTCGTTTTTAAGCCGAAATCTGGCAATTCCAGCATCCATTTCTCACGAACGGTTTCGTCTACTGGACACTTCTCATCCTTAATTGTTACCAATTTCATTTTTAGGGCTCGTTGCTAAGGAGATATTTGAGCATCTGTCATTCTATGAAAAACATTGATTGGTGGCCCGAAAACATGATTCCTGTCACTTTCACTCATTCCATTAGAGTTTACACTTATCGTCATATCTTTCGGTAACACAGGACCAATGATTGGATTTTGATGAAAGTACTCTGGTTCTGATTGAAGATGTCAAACGCACAAACATACATTCTTCACTTTTTCGCGTAACGTTCTTGAGTTTATTATCTCTTTTTTTAATTACTTTCCTTTCTTTGTTGTTTTGTCACAGGGTGTTGGGCATTTAAATCATTCATTACCTAGTAAAAGACAATTTTATGAACCGATAAATAAAAGATTTTTGAACAATTTTCAATATTATTTATTACTTCCTTGATTAAATTTATACGTTAATAACCAAATGTTTTTCAAGCTTTCCTGTAACATTACATAATTGTTCTTATCAAACCGGTTGTTGGAATGTTTTTCAATGATTGCGAAATACTACTACGCCAAACTATATCATTTACTGACATCAATATTAAGTCTGCAGGCCTTCTGTTGTCAGCAATATTCAACATTATTTATTTATTCTAGTTCCTTGATACAATAAACGTTAACAGCCAAATGTTTTTCAAGCTTTCCTGTAACTATAAATAATTGTTTTTATCAAACCGGTTGTTGGAATGTTTTTCAATGATTGCGAAATGCTACTACGCCAAACTATATCATTTACTGCCATCAATATTAAGTCTGCAAGCCTTCTGTTGTCAGCAATATTTCCCACGGCTTCCATGAAATTACCTTTAAATGCAGAATTAGCACAAATTCTCTTCTTCAAATTGGAGGGGAGCATATTCAGAAATTGTTTCTTGGCTCTTATAGATTTGTCCTGCTCAAAGTACGTTATATTACGCATTCTGTTGAAACCAACCGCAACATAATTGGATAATTGATGCATTCCTGGATGGTATAATTTGAAAAACTCATTCATCTGTGCATTAACCATGTTTTTGATCCTATTTCTATTTTCATTGGAAGTCATTCGAAAATCTCCTTTATAGCTTATATAAGATATAGTGTAAAATAACTCAAAATCACTAAACTTCTCTGGCAACATTAAAAGAGCTACTACAAAAGCGTTAAGCATGTTTTCTTCTAAAGCTCCAGTCAAACTCCGTCCCTTTGGCGCTATAATATCAATCACCGGCTTATGCAATCTCCCAGCAAAGTACAGATGTGTCCAGTCTCTCAAATCACTTTCTAGGTGCTCTCTAGACACTACTCCATATTTTATTATAACTCCTACATCTGTCAGTGGAACTAAGGTGTTAAAATACACCCGTGCCCCCAAATTATTTTGATATAAAGCTATAAATCGGCTTCCAAGAACCCTAAGGCCAGAATAGTGCGATGGGTGTTTTTTTAAATTGTCTTTATGCCATTCTACGGGGTTTTCAACACAAAACGTAATATCTACAACTTGCAGTTTTTGTTTGGTGACTTTTTCACAAGCAATTTGCTGTTTAGCTCCAGGCCCATAGGCAAAGCTATACACTATCCCTCGAGGAAAACGCTTTATTATACTCGCGAATATATTCATAATTCGTTTCTTGTATTCACTGAGTCCGTGAATACGAGTCACAAACGCTAATAAAAATATGTACACAAAATCTTCTCACCTCTTTTGTTAAATATGCGATTTTATCGTCAAATACTTGATCAGAGACCACAATCTCTCTCCTTCCACCGGAGGCAAATAATTTCTGTTCACAATGAATAACTAAGGAAATGTTAAAAAGAAACATAAAAAAATAAAACTATAATAAACAATGATTAATAATTTTATTATATTTGTACTTATGCAAAAAGCAAGTGTGATAAAAATTTTTTATTTTCGGAAGGAAAATTTATTGTAATATTTTCTCAAACTGGAGATTTCATATTAATTTCTAGAAGTTCAAAAACTAGCAATTTATAAGGGTTTAAGTTTAACACATACAGGGACAATAGACAACTTCTTATATTATTCAATTGTGATTCAGACAAATCTCCTGAATTCAAAGAGTGCAACCACTTTGAAGTGTGTGCTTTATTTTGATAATCCGAAGTTGGATAGGCATGTGCTGACACCAAAAACCAATCATCCCTAGCAGACATTCTCGAAACGTCACAAATAAAGATAAGCCCTTATCTCTGGTAATCACATATGCTACAAAAACAAGCTGCCAAAAATTCCTTGGGGGCAAAGAGGGCTAAAAACGAATGTTTACTTTACTTAGTTTGTGGTAATTACACTAAATAATAGTTATTTTACTTAACAATTAAATAAACTTGTGCTCATTCATCAAACTCTGCAATATTCAGCCTATAGTTGTGATGTCTCGAATGTGTCTGCATATGTTGACCCAACATGAACTTCAAAGTGGTTGCAGTCTTTGCATTCAGTCGGTTTGTATGAGTCACAATTGAATAATTTGAGAATGTAAGCGCCTACTATCCATGTATACATTACACAGGTTAAACTTAAACTTTGTAAAATTGCCACTTTTTGGACTTCAAGAAAAAAATATTAAATGCATAGTTTAAGAAAATATTGCAAATAATTTCAGTTTTTCAACCAGAACAATTTTACTCACACTCGCCTTTTGCACAAGCTTTAATAAAATTGTTAATGACTGTTTACTAGGTTACCTTCCCGAGAAGTCCAAGTCAGTAGACTGTTACCTAAAAAATTATAATAATTTCAATTTTCTTTTACGTATCATTTTTAATACACTCAATTCTCTTTTTATGCGGTAAATACGTTCCAAAACTTTCCTAAACTAAAAGTGATATCAACTAATAAAAAATGAGGATACCTGAGAATTTTTGAGCAGAGTATAAAGTTTTGGTAAATTCAATTCAAATACATAACACTACTTTATTTTTAATTAAATATATTTATTTCACATTACTTTAATTAGTAGTTTTATAAAAATTATATATTTAGTCATTTTCTTCACTTTCTGATAACACCCGCAACCTTTTGTGAACTGGCGCGAAATCATTATCATCACTGGAATAGACAGTCAGTTAATTTTGTGACGAGATTGCTACTGCATCAATAGATTCAACGTAAGTTTCGCCTGCTGAAGGTTCTCCTGATTTGATAAGAAAATCAGTTATTAAGCTTTGCGAATCTTTCCGTAACTCTTTATGAAGTTCTTGATACCCAGAAATGCAATTATTCAGCTCACGCTGGAATTTGAATGCCCGCTTAGTATTCGGGTCATTATTATAGGGAATCCCATACAAAATACTATAGAAAAACAACGCATAACTTCAAAATCTTGTACAAAAATATCAGAATTAGATTCTCAGAAAAAATCGCATAACTTCAAAACCGCATAAAAAAGATTCGCATAAAAAGAGAATTGAGTGTTCTTCGCTATTCTTTTATTGTGAACAGATATCGTTTTCTTGCGAAGGAAGGAGAGAGACTGGTCTGTGATCAAGATTTGACGATAAAATCGTATATTTAAGAAAAGAGGTGAGAAGTTTGTATACATATTTTTTTAAGTAAACGTGTTTAAAGCTCCTTCTTCTTCAATAGAGTCAGTGAATACAGAAAACATAAATAAACATAATTTCCAAGGTATAAAAGTGTGTTCCTCGAGAGATAGTGTATAGTTTTGTCTACAAGTCTGGAGCTAAAAATTAATTGTTTGTGAAAATGGTTCTGAATTAAAAACCTCGTAGATTGGTATGCAGATAATTGGAAAAAACACCCACTGCACTATTCTGACATTAGGATTCTTGGAAGAAGATTTATAGCTTCATATCAAAATTGCTTAATTACACATGTGTATTTAAAAACCTTAGTTCCATTGACAAATGTAGAAGTTATAATAAAATATGGAGTTATGTCTAGAAAATACCTAGATATGTATATGGGAAACTGGACAAATCTGAATTTAACTTACATAGATATTATATAAGTGGGTGATTGATGTTTTAGCTCTAAAGAGACGTAGTTTTACTGGAGCTTCAGAGCAATATTAAATCAAAGTTATGAAGATTTACCAATGACTATCAATGAAAGTAAAAAAAAACATGGTTGAAATCCTTCATACACAAATGAAGGATTTCAAATTAAATCATCCAGGAATGCATCAATTTTTTGATTATGTTGTGGCACGTAATATACTTTGAAGAATTTCAATTTATAAGAGCCAAGAAATAATTTCATAATATGCTCCAATCCAATTTGAAGAAGAGAATTTGTGCCAATTCTACATTTCAATATAACAATTGCGTAGTGCGTAGTGTGCGACACACACGCCGAAGTTTCAGGTTCGATTCTCAGCTGAACTCTTCAGATTTTTCACGGCACCACCTCTTTCGAGATGCTAACAACACTCAAAGAGTTATAATAATAATAATTGTTGGCGCGACAGTCCACAGGGGGTCCAAGGGCCTAGCTTGCTCATCAACTGCTCGTGTTGTGAGCGCTACTGTTCTCTCACGAGTAGAAGGGACCTACAGTTTTTTGCCGACTCCGAACGGCGAAATTTGAGAAGCTTTCTTAGACAGTTACTACTCTTTGAGTGTTGTCAGCAGCTCGAAAGAGGTGGTGCCGTGAAAAATTCGAAAAATTGTTGTTGAGCTGGGATTCGAACCTACTTCCTTCGGCGTGTGAGTGTCGCACTCTACCCACTACGCCATGGCGGCCACAGTTATAACTACCTTAAAATTCGCCGTTCGGAATCGGCAAAACACTTTAGGTCGCTTCTACTTGATGAGCAAGCTAGTCCCTGGTCAGCCGTCTAATGAAATTATTTACTATATTACTATATATATGTTAATAAATGACGTAGTTTGGCCTAGTAATATTTCAAAATCAATTAAGAATACTCCATCAGTCGGTTTCGTAAAAACAATTATTTATAGTCACGGGAAAGCTTGGAATTTTTTTTTTTTTTTTTTTTACTAACGTAAACTTCTTATGAAAGAATTGGAATAAATTAACAACATTGAAAATTGTTCAAAAATCTTTTATTTAATGATTAATAAATTTATTTTTATTAGGAAATGAGTGATGCAAGTTTGAACGGCCACTGCTTCAACCAGAACAATTTTACTCACACTCGCCTTTTGCACAAGCTTTAATAAAATTGTTAATGACTGTTTACTAGGTTACCTTCCCGAGAAGTCCAAGTCAGTAGACTGTTACCTAAAAAATTATAATAATTTCAATTTTCTTTTACGTATCATTTTTAATACACTCAATTCTCTTTTTATGCGGTAAATACGTTCCAAAACTTTCCTAAACTAAAAGTGATATCAACTAATAAAAAATGAGGATACCTGAGAATTTTTGAGCAGAGTATAAAGTTTTGGTAAATTCAATTCAAATACATAACACTACTTTATTTTTAATTAAATATATTTATTTCACATTACTTTAATTAGTAGTTTTATAAAAATTATATATTTAGTCATTTTCTTCACTTTCTGATAACACCCGCAACCTTTTGTGAACTGGCGCGAAATCATTATCATCACTGGAATAGACAGTCAGTTAATTTTGTGACGAGATTGCTACTGCATCAATAGATTCAACGTAAGTTTCGCCTGCTGAAGGTTCTCCTGATTTGATAAGAAAATCAGTTATTAAGCTTTGCGAATCTTTCCGTAACTCTTTATGAAGTTCTTGATACCCAGAAATGCAATTATTCAGCTCACGCTGGAATTTGAATGCCCGCTTAGTATTCGGGTCATTATTATAGGGAATCCCATACAAAATACTATAGAAAAACAACGCATAACTTCAAAATCTTGTACAAAAATATCAGAATTAGATTCTCAGAAAAAATCGCATAACTTCAAAACCGCATAAAAAAGATTCGCATAAAAAGAGAATTGAGTGTTCTTCGCTATTCTTTTATTGTGAACAGATATCGTTTTCTTGCGAAGGAAGGAGAGAGACTGGTCTGTGATCAAGATTTGACGATAAAATCGTATATTTAAGAAAAGAGGTGAGAAGTTTGTATACATATTTTTTTAAGTAAACGTGTTTAAAGCTCCTTCTTCTTCAATAGAGTCAGTGAATACAGAAAACATAAATAAACATAATTTCCAAGGTATAAAAGTGTGTTCCTCGAGAGATAGTGTATAGTTTTGTCTACAAGTCTGGAGCTAAAAATTAATTGTTTGTGAAAATGGTTCTGAATTAAAAACCTCGTAGATTGGTATGCAGATAATTGGAAAAAACACCCACTGCACTATTCTGACATTAGGATTCTTGGAAGAAGATTTATAGCTTCATATCAAAATTGCTTAATTACACGTGTGTATTTAAAAACCTTAGTTCCATTGACAAATGTGGAAGTTATAATAAAATATGGAGTTATGTCTAGAAAATACCTAGATATGTATATGGGAAACTGGACAAATCTGAATTTAACTTACATAGATATTATATAAGTCGGTGATTGATGTTTTAGCTCTAAAGAGACGTAGTTTTACTGGAGCTTCAGAGCAATATTAAATCAAAGTTATGAAGATTTACCAATGACTATCAATGAAAGTAAAAAAAAACATGGTTAATGCACAAATGAAGGATTTCAAATTAAATCATCCAGGAATGCATCAATTTTTTGATTATGTTGTGGCACGTAATATACTTTGAAGAATTTCAATTTATAAGAGCCAAGAAATAATTTCATAATATGCTCCAATCCAATTTGAAGAAGAGAATTTGTGCCAATTCTACATTTCAATATAACAATTGCGTAGTGCGTAGTGTGCGACACACACGCCGAAGTTTCAGGTTCGATTCTCAGCTGAACTCTTCAGATTTTTCACGGCACCACCTCTTTCGAGATGCTAATAACACTCAAAGAGTTATAATAATAATAATTGTTGGCGCGACAGTCCACAGGGGGTCCAAGGGCCTAGCTTGCTCATCAACTGCTCGTGTTGTGCGCGCTACTGTTCTCTCACGAGTAGAAGGGACCTACAGTTTTTTGCCGACTCCGAACGGCGAAATTTGAGAAGCTTTCTTAGACAGTTACTACTCTTTGAGTGTTGTCAGCAGCTCGAAAGAGGTGGTGCCGTGAAAAATTCGAAAAATTGTTGTTGAGCTGGGATTCGAACCTACTTCCTTCGGCGTGTGAGTGTCGCACTCTACCCACTACGCCATGGCGGCCACAGTTATAACTACCTTAAAATTCGCCGTTCGGAATCGGCAAAACACTTTAGGTCGCTTCTACTTGATGAGCAAGCTAGTCCCTGGTCAGCCGTCTAATGAAATTATTTACTATATTACTATATATATGTTAATAAATGACGTAGTTTGGCCTAGTAATATTTCAAAATCAATTAAGAATACTCCATCAGTCGGTTTCGTAAAAACAATTATTTATAGTCACGGGAAAGCTTGGAATTTTTTTTTTTTTTTTTTTTACTAACGTAAACTTCTTATGAAAGAATTGGAATAAATTAACAACATTGAAAATTGTTCAAAAATCTTTTATTTAATGATTAATAAATTTATTTTTATTAGGAAATGAGTGATGCAAGTTTGAACGGCCACTGCTTCAACCAGAACAATTTTACTCACACTCGCCTTTTGCACAAGCTTTAATAAAATTGTTAATGACTGTTTACTAGGTTACCTTCCCGAGAAGTCCAAGTCAGTAGACTGTTACCTAAAAAATTATAATAATTTCAATTTTCTTTTACGTATCATTTTTAATACGCTCAATTCTCTTTTTATGCGGTAAATACGTTCCAAAACTTTCCTAAACTAAAAGTGATATCAACTAATAAAAAATGAGTATACCTGAGAATTTTTGAGCAGAGTATAAAGTTTTGGTAAATTCAAATTAAATACATAACACTACTTTATTTTTAATTAAATATATTTATTTCACATTACTTTAATTAGTAGTTTTATAAAAATTTTATATTTAGTCATTTTCTTCACTTTCTGATAACACCCGCAACCTTTTGTGAACTGGCGCGAAATCATTATCATCACTGGAATAGACAGTTCATTTTGTGACGAGATTGCTACTGCATCAATAGATTCAACGTAAGTTTCGCCTGCTGAAGGTTCTCCTGATTTGATAAGAAAATCAGTTATTAAGCTTTGCGAATCTTTCCGTAATTCTTTATGAAGTTCTTGATACCCAGAAATGCAATTATTCAGCTCACGCTGGAATTTGAATGCCCGCTTAGTATTCGGGTCATTATTATGGGGAATCCGATACAAAATACTATAGAAAAACAACGCATAACTTCAAAATCGTGTACAAAAAAATCAGAATTAGATTCTCAGAAAAATTCGCATAACTTCAAAACCGCATAAAAAAGATTCGCATAAAAAGAGAATTGAGTGTTCTTCGCTATTCTTTTATTGTGAACAGATATCGTTTTCTTGCGAAGGAAGGAGAGAGACTGGTCTGTGATCAAGATTTGACGATAAAATCGTATATTTAAGAAAAGAGGTGAGAAGTTTGTATACATATTTTTTTTAAGTAAACGTGTTTATAGCTCCTTCTGCTTCAATAGAGTCAGTGAATACAAAAAACATAAATAAACATAATTTCCAAGGTATAAAAGTGTGTTCCTCGAGAGATAGTGTATAGTTTTGTCTACAAGTCTGGAGCTAAAAATTAATTGTTTGTGAAAATGGTTCTGAATTAAAAACCTCGTAGATTGGTATGCAGATAATTGGAAAAAACACCCACTGCACTATTCTGACATTAGGATTCTTGGAAGAAGATTTATAGCTTCATATCAAAATTGCTTAATTACACATGTGTATTTAAAAACCTTAGTTCCATTGACAAATGTAGAAGTTATAATAAAATATGGAGTTATGTCTAGAAAATACCTAGATATGTATATGGGAAACTGGACAAATCTGAATTTAACTTACATAGATATTATATAAGTGGGTGATTGATGTTTTAGCTCTAAAGAGACGTAGTTTTACTGGAGCTTCAGAGCAATATTAAATCAAAGTTATGAAGATTTACCAATGACTATCAATGAAAGTAAAAAAAAACATGGTTGAAATCCTTCATGCACAAATGAAGGATTTCAAATTAAATCATCCAGGAATGCATCAATTTTTTGATTATGTTGTGGCACGTAATATACTTTGAAGAATTTCAATTTATAAGAGCCAAGAAATAATTTCATAATATGCTCCAATCCAATTTGAAGAAGAGAATTTGTGCCAATTCTACATTTCAATATAACAATTGCGTAGTGCGTAGTGTGCGACACACACGCCGAAGTTTCAGGTTCGATTCTCAGCTGAACTCTTCAGATTTTTCACGGCACCACCTCTTTCGAGATGCTAACAACACTCAAAGAGTTATAATAATAATAATTGTTGGCGCGACAGTCCACAGGGGGTCCAAGGGCCTAGCTTGCTCATCAACTGCTCGTGTTGTGAGCGCTACTGTTCTCTCACGAGTAGAAGGGACCTACAGTTTTTTGCCGACTCCGAACGGCGAAATTTGAGAAGCTTTCTTAGACAGTTACTACTCTTTGAGTGTTGTCAGCAGCTCGAAAGAGGTGGTGCCGTGAAAAATTCGAAAAATTGTTGTTGAGCTGGGATTCGAACCTACTTCCTTCGGCGTGTGAGCGTCGCACTCTACCCACTACGCCACGGCGGCCACAGTTATAACTACCTTAAAATTCGCCGTTCGGAATCGGCAAAACACTTTAGGTCGCTTCTACTTGTGAGAGAACAGTAGCGCGCACGACACGAGTAGTTGATGAGCAAGCTAGTCCCTGGTCAGCCGTCTAATGAAATTATTTACTATATTACTATATATATGTTAATAAATGACGTAGTTTGGCCTAGTAATATTTCAAAATCAATTAAGAATACTCCATCAGTCGGTTTCGTAAAAACAATTATTTATAGTCACGGGAAAGCTTGGAATTTTTAGTGACTAACGTAAACTTCTTATGAAAGAATTGGAATAAATTAACAACATTGAAAATTGTTCAAAAATCTTTTATTTAATGATTAATAAATTTATTTTTATTAGGAAATGAGTGATGCAAGTTTGAACGGCCACTGCTCTCTGGCAAAGCAAAATAAAAAGAAAGGAAAGAAACTAAAAAAAAGAAAACATAAACACAAGAAAGATACACGCAAAGGTGAGGAATGTAAGTTTGCGCAAGGATGTCGGGATATATCAAGCGCAGTACATATGACGGAAACTTTTGGACCAGCCCTTTCAATACATCTTCAATCAGAGCCAGAGCACACCCGCCAAAATCCAATCATTGGTCCTGCTTTACCGAAAGATATGACGATAAGTGTAAAATCTAATGAAATGGGTGAAAGTGACGAGAATGACGTTTTCGGACCATTTCCAGCATATAATGTTTTTCATGCAATGACAACTGCTCAAATGTCTCTTGAGCAACGAGCTCTAGAAATGAAATTGGCAAAATATTTCGTTTAATAAATTCAAATTGCATATAAGATCCTGTTGGACAAAAACACCAAATACGTTAGATGTACCATCAACATCAAAAGTGGCAAAAACTAGTAAATCCCTTTTGGATTAACGGATACAAGCCCTATATGATGAGGAACAAGAAAAAATCGCCAGAAATTAAAGAAAGTTCATAAACGTAAGGAGTCTTTGTACGAGGCTCATCAGAAAAAACTAAAGAAAGAAGCAAAAGTAAAAATAACGCTATTACCTACTAACGAATTAATAACTTTAACATGGTATCATTGCAGGCAAAAGATTCAATGGGTAAGATAGGAAGGAGACCATTTAGCAGAGACGTTTACTTGCAGCTTACTAAGATTGATAAAAGCCAAACTAAAACAATTGCAGCCAAGGCCAAGTTTCTTGACAGTCGTTTTTCTGTCGGGAGTTCAAAACACCTCCAACGATTTTGCTAATTTCTTATTTTTTATAAACTATTGTACAAATTACACAATGACGACTTATATAAAGATCACCCCTCAGCATTTCATTATTACATTTTATGTGCGGTTATATAAATTTAATATATGAAGAAGCCGTGGAAACAGTTTGAGTTCTAAAGACAACAGTCAGGTACTATTATTATCTTTCTTCTTGCACTTAATCAGTTAGTATTCAAAAAACAATAAACTATTACGTTAAATACACAGCGCGTGAGAAACACGACACCTTGTACGGATACAAAAAAGGCGAGCAGAATTTTTAGCATTAATATGGTATCAATCCGTCCATACTTTTTGCTAAACTTCTGTTTGAGCCCATATTGGAGAGTATTTAAAATCATAAGGAATGTCGAAAAGTGCAACGATATGAACATCCTCGTAATGCTATAACATTTGCTAGTCCTAAAGCCTAAAGTCGCAGAAAGATGAACGCGCAGTTTGAAGTAGACAATGCAATATCTTCTGAAAACACAAACTTCTTCTGAAACACACAATATAATTCAACCTTATAGATTTGGAAAAATCTGAAAGATAAACCAGAAAGAAGGGTAAAGATTGAAAAAAGAAAGTTGCAGGTAAAAGGATTTTAAACAAGGATTTAAAAATAGGGATTTATATCTTTTAACAAAGAAAAAAAATCTTAAAACAGTAAAACAGTTTAATTCCAGGTAAACCACAAAGCGCTGAGAATGAAACTGTTGTTACAAAGGACATCGTACGCAGATCCTGGTATGTGTCATCGCTTGTGATAACAGAGGAAACTATCAATTATACCTTCGCCTCTTTTGATGGCTTTGAGTCTTTTGGTACCAATGGCATATACAGGGGGCGTTCAATATATTCTCGTTATCGATGTGAAGGAAAATGCGAATTCAATTTGAATTGTTTTTAACTTTCAATATAATCTCCCCTAACATCAACACATTTGTTACATTTTGAGAGCTTTTCTAAACCCTCAAAAAAATAAATTTCCTCTTTCTCTGCAAATCCCCATTTATTGCCGACTTTAGTTCTTCATCATCCGAAAATCTTTTTCTACGGAGACAATTTTTCAAATCCGGAAACAGGAAATAATCAATAGGGGCAAGGTCTGGATTATAGGGTGAGTGTTGGATTTCTTCGAAACCAAAATCTCACGCAGCAGCCTTGGAAATTCGCGCCGTGTTACCAGAAGCGTTGTCATGAAGAAGCAACACACCCGCTGCGAGTTTGCCCCGTTTTTACTTTTTAATTTCCTTGCTCAGATTATTCAAAGTGGAAGCGTAGGATGTGCCGTTGATGATTTAAACTTTTTTTTGTACTCAATGAGGAAGATTCCCTTTGAGTCTCAAAAAACTGTGGCCATGAACTTCTCGGCAGACGGAGTGACTTTAAACTGTTCCGTTTTAATGCCACTGCATGAACTCTTGTTTGCTTTCAGGGTCATATTGGTGAACCCATGTTTCGTTCCCAGTAACAATTTGATCCATAACACCGTCCGCGTTCTCACTACACATCTTCAAAAGTCTCTACAGAAAGGTTAAGATGATCAATAAGAATGGTATGAATGGTACCAGTTGAAAGCTTGGTGATCTCTGGTATCATTTTCACCTTTATTCGGGCATCCTCAAGAACAAGTTTTTCGACTTCTTTCATGCTTTCTCCGGTATAAGCAGTAGTAACTGCCTCTCTTGAACTCACTTCCACAGTTGATAATGAAGGTGCGGAACCCTGGTAAGCAGCCACCATCTCTTCATTAATAGTTTTTTGACTTTTTCCTTACTTAGTGAGCAATTTAATTACAGCGCAACTCTCAATTTCATCGCCATCATCGACATCGTCTCAGTTGTGATTATGATTCCGTTATCTCCGCTAGAGATAAAACGCGAATTAATAATCATATTTATATCAAATTTTACATGAATGCACTTAAATAATAGTGTTACTTGATAAATAAGTAAATATATATATATAACCATAGTTTCACCTCGCTACCGAGAATATATTGAATGCCCCTCGTATAACCACAGCTTCACCCCGATACCCCTCCGAGAATATATTCAACGCCCCTCGTACACAGCTCTTCTGCAAAGGGGCATACATCCATTACTTTCGGCTCTAAAAACTATCTTCACCGCTAGCCTTGCCTTGGCTTGCAATCCAAACTCACACGCAAGGTAAGGGTAGTCTTCAAACTAAAAGGTAAGGGTAAGGGGGCGTCAACAATAGTGCAGCTGCCCCGTTTACTCTTTCGTCTACTTTCTTATCCAGTGAGAGAATGTACTCGGATGAACTAACTAGGTAACCAGGCGTATGTCGCTGTACAGCTCTTATGGTACAGTTCGTCGTTGAATCTTCTGCTTTACGCAAACAGGACCAAAATCGCACGCAAAACTTTTCTCTCGAAAATACTAAGGGATTCCTCATTCGCTTTTACATAGTAACATTCAGGTTTCCGCGCCATTAAGTATGATTGCTTTGATCAAGCTGTTATATAAAGGAATGTTAGACCTTCGAGAGAGTTTTATCACTCAATTGGCTCTTGAGCTCAAAGAAACAGTGATGGGCAGTAGTGATTCTGCGTTTGATTTCGGTATTTAGCTTGAAGCAGAGGTAGGCGATGTCCTCTAATACCTGTTGCTGCCCTCTGTATCTTTCCTTGACAACAACATGTATTTAGCTATGTTTTCATTTACTGCCAGACCCAGTGAAGCCGCTTCCGCTTTAATGCCAGCAAACATGTTATTGATGGCTCGCTGTGTTCGTCCAATCACATTAACGTCATCCGCGTAAGCTTTATTAACAATTCATTAAGAATTGTTCATTTTATTATAAAATCTATAGAATTTTTACCTAAATCCTAATAGACGTGGCAACGACCTTTCGTTATGTGTACGAGAAAAAATGCATGTGATTACAGGTAATATTGGGAAGCAGTTCCTCCAAGTAAGACACCCTCCAACAAGAAAACATAATCGTTGACTTATGGGAACTCCGAGCTGCATTAAGTTGTTTAGAAGTTACAACGAACATCGCTTCTGAAAGTAGCATTGATCATCCAATAACTTACTTCTTAAAAACTAAATTCCTCTCTGATCTAAAACTGATTCAGAAATCAACACAATCTTTTATACATATCATATGAAACTGAATAAATTTTTTTACACCAAATCGAATTTATTTTACTATTCATATTTATAGCTTGCATTCGTTATAAGTACTGCGTGGGAAAGAAGCGTTCTCGAAAATGTAATATTGAATACCCAGTGTCAAAGTTCGGCGCTTCCAAATTCAATAAGGTTTCTAAACCTAAATCAAAAGTGTTCGTTATGCTCACTTATAAAACGCCATTTTGTCTAATCCCGCCTGCTATTATGCCGACTAGGAGTACTTGCAGTTCAACATTTCCTGCTATTTAGTGGATGCAGCTTTGATGAGCAATGCGCAAATTTAGACAGAGGAATAAAAATCCATAAGCAAATTATAGACAGGAGAAGTAGCTTGCAATGATTTATCTACAGCTTAGTAAGCAATTAATTATGCTACACTCCTCATAACCGAGAAAACATGTATTAAGGCGAGACCGATAGTCTCAGATAATGATGAATGCATGTAAATATTCCATACATCGCTCTGAGTTGTATTTACTATCAGAAAAAGTATTGCCTCGCCACTCCCGAAAAGTTTTTTTTTCGTATTTCACATGATGAGAATTGTTTAATTTCCCACTCCAATCGCAACTCGCGTTCACTACATACGGGCCCAAAACAGTTATAACAAACCAGCACTTCTCCGGAAAATGAGTACTTTAACGGATAGCCTGTACTCCATAATTACATCGTTCAATAATGTCAGCAAAATCAAGAGGAAGTGCGAAAGGGTTTATTTTTAGTAAGTAATAAAGACGATTTGTTGATGACATAGATGATTGTAGGTTATTTAGAATGCTGAAAGTGTTCTTGGTCTGATGAATACCCTGCCAATTCAGTTTTCCATTACAGCGGATGAACACACAGTATGAGTAAAATATATTTATAACTGTCACCGGCACAGATAATTCATTTCATGTTTGAGTGAGTATGAGGCAGTTGTTGCCGCCTAAAGTGATACCAAGCATTGCAACGCTAACTCGAGGGTATTTTTGGCTAACAACATAAGTAGTTTGTTGCTTTAATCTTCGAATTTGTATTATTCTTTTGGGTGATTTAGTTTGATGTTAAATTTATGTAGAAAGGATAACGAAAATGAAAGTAGAATATGTACATATGCGATTTTTGTGAGTAATTGCACGTGTGGTATACTGAACAGAAATATATTTTGAAATAAAGCAATGCCAGGGGATTATTGTTATATACATAGGAGTATATTTTCCTATAATTGTTCTTCATTGCAGACAGCGACAAATCTACTTTTTGTTTTTTTATAATTGACGCGTGCACAAGGGGTTGCGAGTACCCTTAAGTGACCGGATCAAGTCACAGCAGAGGCCGAAGGTATAGAGGAAGAGAGGGAGAGGAGGTACCGATGCACATTGGTTTTAAATGCCTGTGGATTGTAATGAGGAGGAAAAATCGAGCTGGGAAGAGCATTCCAGATTCGTGTAGTGCGGCTAAAGAACGAGTCCCTGAATTTGACTGTACGTCCGAAAGAGGGCTTGAGGGTAAATTGGTGGGCATTCCTTGCGATGCGTGTTTTGCGGGTGAATTCTTGAAGGGGAGGAATGCAACTGGCTAATTCATCTGAGCATTTCTTGCTAAAATAGCGATAAAAGAGTGACAACGACGCGACATTACGTCGGTGTTCTAACGAGTCAATCGACTTCGCAATATTTCTGTCACCTATAAGTTTTATCGCTCGCTTTTGAATTCTATCTAGCATGTGCAGGGCGGCCTTAGAAGCACCTGACCAGAAAGGAGCGTTATACTCAAGTTTTGGGCGTATGTATGCCTTGTATATTGTAGCCAGATCAGAGGGGGTGAAGTACTTCTTGCATCGTTTAAGGAAACCTAGACATTTCGCAGCATTTTTGGCGACCTCAAATATGTGATCGTTCCAACTAATTGTTGGGTTGATACACATACCGAGGATGGAAAGTCTTTCGGTTTCAACAACGCAAGTGCCGTTCATGGATAACGGCTGATTATTTTGTGATCGCTTTAACGACAGTAGACAGCACTGTGTTGTGGAAGCATTAAATTCCACTCTATTCTTATTTCCCCAATCGATTATGCTGTCAAGGTCGGAATTTAATGTGCTTTACATACGCTGCCGTTCCGAGTCTAAGGCCGAAGTGGAAGGACGTGAGCCAAGGAACGAATATGAAAAGCTGAGGGTACTGTCATAAGTGACCGGATCAAGTCACAGCACAGGCCGAAGGTATAGAGGAAGAGAGGGAGAGGAGGTACCGATGCACATTGGTTTTAAATGCCTGTGGATTGTAATGAGGAGGAAAAATCGAGCTGGGAAGAGCATTCCAGATTCGTGTAGTGCGGCTAAAGAACGAGTCCCTGAATTTGACTGTACGTCCGAAAGAGGGCTTGAGGGTAAATTGGTGGGCATTCCTAGCGAGGCGTGTATTGCGGGTGAATTCTTGAAGGGGAGGAATGCAACTGGCTAATTCATCTGAGCATTTCTTGTTAAAATAGCGATAAAAGAGTGACAACGACGCGACATTACGTCGGTGTTCTAACGAGTCAATCGACTTCGCAATAATACTGTCACCTATAAGTTTTATCGCTCGCTTTTGAATTCGATCGAAAAATCGAGCTGGGAAGAGCATTCCAGATTCGTGTAGTGCGGCTAAAGAACGAGTCTCTGAATTTGACTGTACGTCCGAAAGAGGGCTTGAGGGTGAATTGGTAGGCATTCCTAGCGAGGCGTGTATTACGGGTGAATTCTTGAAGGGGAGGAATGCAACTGGCTAATTCATCTGAGCATTTCTTGTTAAAATAGCGATAAAAGAGTGACAACGACGCGACATTACGTCGGTGTTCTAACGAGTCAATCGACTTCGCAATAATACTGTCACCTATAAGTTTTATCGCTCGCTTTTGAATTCGATCGAAAAATCGAGCTGGGAAGAGCATTCCAGATTCGTGTAGTGCGGCTAAAGAACGAGTCTCTGAATTTGACTGTACGTCCGAAAGAGGGCTTGAGGGTGAATTGGTAGGCATTCCTAGCGAGGCGTGTATTACGGGTGAATTCTTGAAGGGGAGGAATGCAACTGGCTAATTCATCTGAGCATTTCTTGTTAAAATAGCAATAAAAGAGTGACAACGACGCGACATTACGTCGGTGTTCTAACGAGTCAATCGACTTCGCAATATTTCTGTCACCTATAAGTTTTATCGCTCGCTTTTGAATTCTATCTAGCATGTGCAGGGCGGCCTTAGAAGCACCTGACCAAATAGGAGCGTTAAAATCAACTTTTGGGCGTATGTAGGCCTTGTATATTGTAGCCAGATCAGAGGGGGTGAAGTACTTCTTGCATCGTTTAAGGAAGCCTAGACATTTCGCAGCATTTTTGGCGACCTCAAATATGTGATCGTTCCAACTAATTGTTGGGTTGATACACATACCGAGGATGGAAAGTCTTTCGGTTTCAACAACACAAGTGCCGTTCATGGATAACGGCTGATTATTTTGTGATCGCTTTAACGACAGTAGACAGCACTGTGTTTTGGAAGCATTAAATTCCACTCTATTCTTATTTCCCCAATCGATTATGCTGTCAAGGTCGGAATTTAATGTGCTTAACATACGCTGCCGTTCCGAGTCTAAGGCCGAAGTGGAGGGACGTGAGCCAAGGAACGAATATGAAAAGCTGAGGGTACTGTCATAAGTGACCGGATCAAGTCACAGCACAGGCCGAAGGTGTAGAGGAAGAGAGGGAGAGGAGGTACCGATGCACATTGGTTTTAAATGCCTGTGGATTGTAATGAGGAGGAAAAATCGAGCTGGGAAGAGCATTCCAGATTCGTGTAGTGCGGCTAAAGAACGAGTCTCTGAATTTGACTGTACGTCCGAAAGAGGGCTTGAGGGTGAATTGGTAGGCATTCCTAGCGAGGCGTGTATTACGGGTGAATTCTTGAAGGGGAGGAATGCAACTGGCTAATTCATCTGAGCATTTCTTGTTAAAATAGCGATAAAAGAGTGACAACGACGCGACATTACGTCGGTGTTCTAACGAGTCAATCGACTTCGCAATAATACTGTCACCTATAAGTTTTATCGCTCGCTTTTGAATTCGATCGAAAAATCGAGCTGGGAAGAGCATTCCAGATTCGTGTAGTGCGGCTAAAGAACGAGTCTCTGAATTTGACTGTACGTCCGAAAGAGGGCTTGAGGGTGAATTGGTAGGCATTCCTAGCGAGGCGTGTATTACGGGTGAATTCTTGAAGGGGAGGAATGCAACTGGCTAATTCATCTGAGCATTTCTTGTTAAAATAGCGATAAAAGAGTGACAACGACGCGACATTACGTCGGTGTTCTAACGAGTCAATCGACTTCGCAATAATACTGTCACCTATAAGTTTTATCGCTCGCTTTTGAATTCGATCGAAAAATCGAGCTGGGAAGAGCATTCCAGATTCGTGTAGTGCGGCTAAAGAACGAGTCTCTGAATTTGACTGTACGTCCGAAAGAGGGCTTGAGGGTGAATTGGTAGGCATTCCTAGCGAGGCGTGTATTACGGGTGAATTCTTGAAGGTGAGGAATGCAACTGGCTAATTCATCTGAGCATTTCTTGTTAAAATAGCGACAAAAGAGTGACAACGACGCGACATTACGTCGGTGTTCTAACGAGTCAATCGACTTCGCAATAATACTGTCACCTATAAGTTTTATCGCTCGCTTTTGAATTCGATCGAAAAATAGAGCTGGGAAGAACATTCCAGATTCGTGTAGTGCGGCTAAAGAACGAGTCTCTGAAGTTGACTGTACGTCCGAAAGAGGGCTTGAGGGTGAATTGGTAGGCATTCCTAGCGAGGCGTGTATTACGGGTGAATTCTTGAAGGGGAGGAATGCAACTGGCTAATTCATCTGAGCATTTCTTGTTAAAATAGCGATAAAAGAGTGACAACGACGCGACATTACGTCGGTGTTCTAACGAGTCAATCGACTTCGCAATATTTCTGTCACCTATAAGTTTTATCGCTCGCTTTTGAATTCTATCTAGCATGTGCAGGGCGGCCTTAGAAGCACCTGACCAAATAGGAGCGTTAAAATCAACTTTTGGGCGTATGTAGGCCTTGTATATTGTAGCCAGATCAGAGGGGGTGAAGTACTTCTTGCATCGTTTAAGGAAGCCTAGACATTTCGCAGCATTTTTGGCGACCTCAAATATGTGATCGTTCCAACTAATTGTTGGGTTGATACACATACCGAGGATGGAAAGTCTTTCGGTTTCAACAACACAAGTGCCGTTCATGGATAACGGCTGATTATTTTGTGATCGCTTTAACGACAGTAGACAGCACTGTGTTTTGGAAGCATTAAATTCCACTCTATTCTTATTTCCCCAATCGATTATGCTGTCAAGGTCGGAATTTAATGTGCTTAACATACGCTGCCGTTCCGAGTCTAAGGCCGAAGTGGAGGGACGTGAGCCAAGGAACGAATATGAAAAGCTGAGGGTACTGTCATAAGTGACCGGATCAAGTCACAGCACAGGCCGAAGGTATAGAGGAAGAGAGGGAGAGGAGGTACCGATGCACATTGGTTTTAAATGCCTGTGGATTGTAATGAGGAGGAAAAATCGAGCTGGGAAGAGCATTCCAGATTCGTGTAGTGCGGCTAAAGAACGAGTCTCTGAATTTGACTGTACGTCCGAAAGAGGGCTTGAGGGTGAATTGGTAGGCATTCCTAGCGAGGCGTGTATTACGGGTGAATTCTTGAAGGGGAGGAATGCAACTGGCTAATTCATCTGAGCATTTCTTGTTAAAATAGCGATAAAAGAGTGACAACGACGCGACATTACGTCGGTGTTCTAACGAGTCAATCGACTTCGCAATAATACTGTCACCTATAAGTTTTATCGCTCGCTTTTGAATTCGATCGAAAAATCGAGCTGGGAAGAGCATTCCAGATTCGTGTAGTGCGGCTAAAGAACGAGTCTCTGAATTTGACTGTACGTCCGAAA
Organism: Eristalinus aeneus; assembly: GCA_955652365.1. Lineage (NCBI taxonomy): Eukaryota > Metazoa > Arthropoda > Insecta > Diptera > Syrphidae > Eristalinus > Eristalinus aeneus. The sequence goes on along the minus strand of CATPCP010000187.1, from coordinate 16,190 downwards.
GAGGGCTTGAGGGTGAATTGGTAGGCATTCCTAGCGAGGCGTGTATTACGGGTGAATTCTTGAAGGGGAGGAATGCAACTGGCTAATTCATCTGAGCATTTCTTGTTAAAATAGCGATAAAAGAGTGACAACGACGCGACATTACGTCGGTGTTCTAACGAGTCAATCGACTTCGCAATATTTCTGTCACCTATAAGTTTTATCGCTCGCTTTTGAATTCTATCCAGCAGGTGCAGGGCGGCCTTAGAAGCACCTGACCAAATAGGAGCGTTAAAATCAACTTTTGGGCGTATGTAGGCCTTGTATATTGTAGCCAGATCAGAGGGGGTGAAGTACTTCTTGCATCGTTTAAGGAAGCCTAGACATTTCGCAGCATTTTTGGCGACCTCAAATATGTGATCGTTCCAACTAATTGTTGGGTTGATACACATACCGAGGATGGAAAGTCTTTCGGTTTCAACAACACAAGTGCCGTTCATGGATAACGGCTGATTATTTTGTGATCGCTTTAACGACAGTAGACAGCACTGTGTTTTGGAAGCATTAAATTCCACTCTATTCTTATTTCCCCAATCGATTATGCTGTCAAGGTCGGAATTTAATGTGCTTAACATACGCTGCCGTTCCGAGTCTACGGCCGAAGTGGAGGGACGTGAGCCAAGGAACGAATATGAAAAGCTGAGGGTACTGTCATAAGTGACCGGATCAAGTCACAGCACAGGCCGAAGGTATAGAGGAAGAGAGGGAGAGGAGGTACCGATGCACATTGGTTTTAAATGCCTGTGGATTGTAATGAGGAGGAAAAATCGAGCTGGGAAGAGCATTCCAGATTCGTGTAGTGCGGCTAAAGAACGAGTCTCTGAATTTGACTGTACGTCCGAAAGAGGGCTTGAGGGTGAATTGGTAGGCATTCCTAGCGAGTCGTGTATTACGGGTGAATTCTTGAAGGGGAGGAATGCAACTGGCTAATTCATCTGAGCATTTCTTGTTAAAATAGCGATAAAAGAGTGACAACGACGCGACATTACGTCGGTGTTCTAACGAGTCAATCGACTTCGCAATAATACTGTCACCTATAAGTTTTATCGCTCGCTTTTGAATTCGATCGAAAAATCGAGCTGGGAAGAGCATTCCAGATTCGTGTAGTGCGGCTAAAGAACGAGTCTCTGAATTTGACTGTACGTCCGAAAGAGGGCTTGAGGGTGAATTGGTAGGCATTCCTAGCGAGGCGTGTATTACGGGTGAATTCTTGAAGGGGAGGAATGCAACTGGCTAATTCATCTGAGCATTTCTTGTTAAAATAGCGATAAAAGAGTGACAACGACGCGACATTACGTCGGTGTTCTAACGAGTCAATCGACTTCGCAATATTTCTGTCACCTATAAGTTTTATCGCTCGCTTTTGAATTCTATCTAGCATGTGCACGGCGGCCTTAGAAGCACCTGACCAAATAGGAGCGTTAAAATCAACTTTTGGGCGTATGTAGACCTTGTATATTGTAGCCAGATCAGAGGGGGTGAAGTACTTCTTGCATCGTTTAAGGAAGCCTAGACATTTCGCAGCATTTTTGGCGACCTCAAATATGTGATCGTTCCAACTAATTGTTGGGTTGATACACATACCGAGGATGGAAAGTCTTTCGGTTTCAACAACACAAGTGCCGTTCATGGATAACGGCTGATTATTTTGTGATCGCTTTAACGACAGTAGACAGCACTGTGTTTTGGAAGCATTAAATTCCACTCTATTCTTATTTCCCCAATCGATTATGCTGTCAAGGTCGGAATTTAATGTGCTTAACATACGCTGCCGTTCCGAGTCTAAGGCCGAAGTGGAGGGACGTGAGCCAAGGAACGAATATGAAAAGCTGAGGGTACTGTCATAAGTGACCGGATCAAGTCACAGCACAGGCCGAAGGTATAGAGGAAGAGAGGGAGAGGAGGTACCGATGCACATTGGTTTTAAATGCCTGTGGATTGTAATGAGGAGGAAAAATCGAGCTGGGAAGAGCATTCCAGATTCGTGTAGTGCGGCTAAAGAACGAGTCTCTGAATTTGACTGTACGTCCGAAAGAGGGCTTGAGGGTGAATTGGTAGGCATTCCTAGCGAGGCGTGTATTACGGGTGAATTCTTGAAGGGGAGGAATGCAACTGGCTAATTCATCTGAGCATTTCTTGTTAAAATAGCGATAAAAGAGTGACAACGACGCGACATTACGTCGGTGTTCTAACGAGTCAATCGACTTCGCAATAATACTGTCACCTATAAGTTTTATCGCTCGCTTTTGAATTCGATCGAAAAATCGAGCTGGGAAGAGCATTCCAGATTCGTGTAGTGCGGCTAAAGAACGAGTCTCTGAATTTGACTGTACGTCCGAAAGAGGGCTTGAGGGTGAATTGGTAGGCATTCCTAGCGAGGCGTGTATTACGGGTGAATTCTTGAAGGGGAGGAATGCAACTGGCTAATTCATCTGAGCATTTCTTGTTAAAATAGCGATAAAAGAGTGACAACGACGCGACATTACGTCGGTGTTCTAACGAGTCAATCGACTTCGCAATATTTCTGTCACCTATAAGTTTTATCGCTCGCTTTTGAATTCTATCCAGCAGGTGCAGGGCGGCCTTAGAAGCACCTGACCAAATAGGAGCGTTAAAATCAACTTTTGGGCGTATGTAGGCCTTGTATATTGTAGCCAGATCAGAGGGGGTGAAGTACTTCTTGCATCGTTTAAGGAAGCCTAGACATTTCGCAGCATTTTTGGCGACCTCAAATATGTGATCGTTCCAACTAATTGTTGGGTTGATACACATACCGAGGATGGAAAGTCTTTCGGTTTCAACAACACAAGTGCCGTTCATGGATAACGGCTGATTATTTTGTGATCGCTTTAACGACAGTAGACAGCACTGTGTTTTGGAAGCATTAAATTCCACTCTATTCTTATTTCCCCAATCGATTATGCTGTCAAGGTCGGAATTTAATGTGCTTAACATACGCTGCCGTTCCGAGTCTAAGGCCGAAGTGGAGGGACGTGAGCCAAGGAACGAATATGAAAAGCTGAGGGTACTGTCATAAGTGACCGGATCAAGTCACAGCACAGGCCGAAGGTGTAGAGGAAGAGAGGGAGAGGAGGTACCGATGCACATTGGTTTTAAATGCCTGTGGATTGTAATGAGGAGGAAAAATCGAGCTGGGAAGAGCATTCCAGATTCGTGTAGTGCGGCTAAAGAACGAGTCTCTGAATTTGACTGTACGTCCGAAAGAGGGCTTGAGGGTGAATTGGTAGGCATTCCTAGCGAGGCGTGTATTACGGGTGAATTCTTGAAGGGGAGGAATGCAACTGGCTAATTCATCTGAGCATTTCTTGTTAAAATAGCGATAAAAGAGTGACAACGACGCGACATTACGTCGGTGTTCTAACGAGTCAATCGACTTCGCAATAATACTGTCACCTATAAGTTTTATCGCTCGCTTTTGAATTCGATCGAAAAATCGAGCTGGGAAGAGCATTCCAGATTCGTGTAGTGCGGCTAAAGAACGAGTCTCTGAATTTGACTGTACGTCCGAAAGAGGGCTTGAGGGTGAATTGGTAGGCATTCCTAGCGAGGCGTGTATTACGGGTGAATTCTTGAAGGGGAGGAATGCAACTGGCTAATTCATCTGAGCATTTCTTGTTAAAATAGCGATAAAAGAGTGACAACGACGCGACATTACGTCGGTGTTCTAACGAGTCAATCGACTTCGCAATAATACTGTCACCTATAAGTTTTATCGCTCGCTTTTGAATTCGATCGAAAAATCGAGCTGGGAAGAGCATTCCAGATTCGTGTAGTGCGGCTAAAGAACGAGTCTCTGAATTTGACTGTACGTCCGAAAGAGGGCTTGAGGGTGAATTGGTAGGCATTCCTAGCGAGGCGTGTATTACGGGTGAATTCTTGAAGGGGAGGAATGCAACTGGCTAATTCATCTGAGCATTTCTTGTTAAAATAGCAATAAAAGAGTGACAACGACGCGACATTACGTCGGTGTTCTAACGAGTCAATCGACTTCGCAATATTTCTGTCACCTATAAGTTTTATCGCTCGCTTTTGAATTCTATCTAGCATGTGCAGGGCGGCCTTAGAAGCACCTGACCAGAAAGGAGCGTTATACTCAAGTTTTGGGCGTATGTATGCCTTGTATATTGTAGCCAGATCAGAGGGGGTGAAGTACTTCTTGCATCGTTTAAGGAAGCCTAGACATTTCGCAGCATTTTTGGCGACCTCAAATATGTGATCGTTCCAACTAATTGTTGGGTTGATACACATACCGAGGATGGAAAGTCTTTCGGTTTCAACAACACAAGTGCCGTTCATGGATAACGGCTGATTATTTTGTGATCGCTTTAACGACAGTAGACAGCACTGTGTTTTGGAAGCATTAAATTCCACTCTATTCTTATTTCCCCAATCGATTATGCTGTCAAGGTCGGAATTTAATGTGCTTTACATACGCTGCCGTTCCGAGTCTAAGGCCGAAGTGGAAGGACGTGAGCCAAGGAACGAATATGAAAAGCTGAGGGTACTGTCATAAGTGACCGGATCAAGTCACAGCACAGGCCGAAGGTATAGAGGAAGAGAGGGAGAGGAGGTACCGATGCACATTGGTTTTAAATGCCTGTGGATTGTAATGAGGAGGAAAAATCGAGCTGGGAAGAGCATTCCAGATTCGTGTAGTGCGGCTAAAGAACGAGTCCCTGAATTTGACTGTACGTCCGAAAGAGGGCTTGAGGGTAAATTGGTGGGCATTCCTAGCGAGGCGTGTATTGCGGGTGAATTCTTGAAGGGGAGGAATGCAACTGGCTAATTCATCTGAGCATTTCTTGTTAAAATAGCGATAAAAGAGTGACAACGACGCGACATTACGTCGGTGTTCTAACGAGTCAATCGACTTCGCAATAATACTGTCACCTATAAGTTTTATCGCTCGCTTTTGAATTCGATCGAAAAATCGAGCTGGGAAGAGCATTCCAGATTCGTGTAGTGCGGCTAAAGAACGAGTCTCTGAATTTGACTGTACGTCCGAAAGAGGGCTTGAGGGTGAATTGGTAGGCATTCCTAGCGAGGCGTGTATTACGGGTGAATTCTTGAAGGGGAGGAATGCAACTGGCTAATTCATCTGAGCATTTCTTGTTAAAATAGCGATAAAAGAGTGACAACGACGCGACATTACGTCGGTGTTCTAACGAGTCAATCGACTTCGCAATAATACTGTCACCTATAAGTTTTATCGCTCGCTTTTGAATTCGATCGAAAAATCGAGCTGGGAAGAGCATTCCAGATTCGTGTAGTGCGGCTAAAGAACGAGTCTCTGAATTTGACTGTACGTCCGAAAGAGGGCTTGAGGGTGAATTGGTAGGCATTCCTAGCGAGGCGTGTATTACGGGTGAATTCTTGAAGGGGAGGAATGCAACTGGCTAATTCATCTGAGCATTTCTTGTTAAAATAGCGATAAAAGAGTGACAACGACGCGACATTACGTCGGTGTTCTAACGAGTCAATCGACTTCGCAATATTACTGTCACCTATAAGTTTTATCGCTCACTTTTGAATTCTATCCAGCAGGTGCAGGGAGGTCTTAGAAGCACCTGACCAAATAGGAGCGTTATACTCAAGTGTTGGGCGTATGTAGGCCTTGTATATTGTAGCCAGATCAGAGGGGGTGAAGTACTTCTTGCATCGTTTAAGGAAGCCTATACATTTCGCAGCATTTTTATCGACCTCAAATATGTGATCGTTCCAACTAATTGTTGGGTTGATACACATACCGAGGATGGAAAGTCTTTCGGTTTCAACAACACAAGTGCCGTTCATGGATAACGGCTGATTATTTTGTGATCGCTTTAACGACAGTAGACAGCACTGTGTTTTGGAAGCATTAAATTCCACTCTATTCTTATTTCCCCAATCGATTATGCTGTCAAGGTCGGAATTTAATGTGCTTAACATACGCTGCCGTTCCGAGTCTAAGGCCGAAGTGGAGGGACGTGAGCCAAGGAACGAATATGAAAAGCTGAGGGTACTGTCATAAGTGACCGGATCAAGTCACAGCACAGGCCGAAGGTGTAGAGGAAGAGAGGGAGAGGAGGTACCGATGCACATTGGTTTTAAATGCCTGTGGATTGTAATGAGGAGGAAAAATCGAGCTGGGAAGAGCATTCCAGATTCGTGTAGTGCGGCTAAAGAACGAGTCTCTGAATTTGACTGTACGTCCGAAAGAGGGCTTGAGGGTGAATTGGTAGGCATTCCTAGCGAGGCGTGTATTACGGGTGAATTCTTGAAGGGGAGGAATGCAACTGGCTAATTCATCTGAGCATTTCTTGTTAAAATAGCGATAAAAGAGTGACAACGACGCGACATTACGTCGGTGTTCTAACGAGTCAATCGACTTCGCAATAATACTGTCACCTATAAGTTTTATCGCTCGCTTTTGAATTCGATCGAAAAATCGAGCTGGGAAGAGCATTCCAGATTCGTGTAGTGCGGCTAAAGAACGAGTCTCTGAATTTGACTGTACGTCCGAAAGAGGGCTTGAGGGTGAATTGGTAGGCATTCCTAGCGAGGCGTGTATTACGGGTGAATTCTTGAAGGGGAGGAATGCAACTGGCTAATTCATCTGAGCATTTCTTGTTAAAATAGCGATAAAAGAGTGACAACGACGCGACATTACGTCGGTGTTCTAACGAGTCAATCGACTTCGCAATAATACTGTCACCTATAAGTTTTATCGCTCGCTTTTGAATTCGATCGAAAAATCGAGCTGGGAAGAGCATTCCAGATTCGTGTAGTGCGGCTAAAGAACGAGTCTCTGAATTTGACTGTACGTCCGAAAGAGGGCTTGAGGGTGAATTGGTAGGCATTCCTAGCGAGGCGTGTATTACGGGTGAATTCTTGAAGGGGAGGAATGCAACTGGCTAATTCATCTGAGCATTTCTTGTTAAAATAGCGATAAAAGAGTGACAACGACGCGACATTACGTCGGTGTTCTAACGAGTCAATCGACTTCGCAATAATACTGTCACCTATAAGTTTTATCGCTCGCTTTTGAATTCGATCGAAAAATCGAGCTGGGAAGAGCATTCCAGATTCGTGTAGTGCGGCTAAAGAACGAGTCTCTGAATTTGACTGTACGTCCGAAAGAGGGCTTGAGGGTGAATTGGTAGGCATTCCTAGCGAGGCGTGTATTACGGGTGAATTCTTGAAGGGGAGGAATGCAACTGGCTAATTCATCTGAGCATTTCTTGTTAAAATAGCGATAAAAGAGTGACAACGACGCGACATTACGTCGGTGTTCTAACGAGTCAATCGACTTCGCAATAATACTGTCACCTATAAGTTTTATCGCTCGCTTTTGAATTCGATCGAAAAATCGAGCTGGGAAGAGCATTCCAGATTCGTGTAGTGCGGCTAAAGAACGAGTCTCTGAATTTGACTGTACGTCCGAAAGAGGGCTTGAGGGTGAATTGGTAGGCATTCCTAGCGAGGCGTGTATTACGGGTGAATTCTTGAAGGGGAGGAATGCAACTGGCTAATTCATCTGAGCATTTCTTGTTAAAATAGCGATAAAAGAGTGACAACGACGCGACATTACGTCGGTGTTCTAACGAGTCAATCGACTTCGCAATATTTCTGTCACCTATAAGTTTTATCGCTCGCTTTTGAATTCTATCTAGCATGTGCACGGCGGCCTTAGAAGCACCTGACCAAATAGGAGCGTTAAAATCAACTTTTGGGCGTATGTAGACCTTGTATATTGTAGCCAGATCAGAGGGGGTGAAGTACTTCTTGCATCGTTTAAGGAAGCCTAGACATTTCGCAGCATTTTTGGCGACCTCAAATATGTGATCGTTCCAACTAATTGTTGGGTTGATACACATACCGAGGATGGAAAGTCTTTCGGTTTCAACAACACAAGTGCCGTTCATGGATAACGGCTGATTATTTTGTGATCGCTTTAACGACAGTAGACAGCACTGTGTTTTGGAAGCATTAAATTCCACTCTATTCTTATTTCCCCAATCGATTATGCTGTCAAGGTCGGAATTTAATGTGCTTTACATACGCTGCCGTTCCGAGTCTAAGGCCGAAGTGGAAGGACGTGAGCCAAGGAACGAATATGAAAAGCTGAGGGTACTGTCATAAGTGACCGGATCAAGTCACAGCACAGGCCGAAGGTATAGAGGAAGAGAGGGAGAGGAGGTACCGATGCACATTGGTTTTAAATGCCTGTGGATTGTAATGAGGAGGAAAAATCGAGCTGGGAAGAGCATTCCAGATTCGTGTAGTGCGGCTAAAGAACGAGTCTCTGAATTTGACTGTACGTCCGAAAGAGGGCTTGAGGGTGAATTGGTAGGCATTCCTAGCGAGTCGTGTATTACGGGTGAATTCTTGAAGGGGAGGAATGCAACTGGCTAATTCATCTGAGCATTTCTTGTTAAAATAGCGATAAAAGAGTGACAACGACGCGACATTACGTCGGTGTTCTAACGAGTCAATCGACTTCGCAATAATACTGTCACCTATAAGTTTTATCGCTCGCTTTTGAATTCGATCGAAAAATCGAGCTGGGAAGAGCATTCCAGATTCGTGTAGTGCGGCTAAAGAACGAGTCTCTGAATTTGACTGTACGTCCGAAAGAGGGCTTGAGGGTGAATTGGTAGGCATTCCTAGCGAGGCGTGTATTACGGGTGAATTCTTGAAGGTGAGGAATGCAACTGGCTAATTCATCTGAGCATTTCTTGTTAAAATAGCGACAAAAGAGTGACAACGACGCGACATTACGTCGGTGTTCTAACGAGTCAATCGACTTCGCAATAATACTGTCACCTATAAGTTTTATCGCTCGCTTTTGAATTCGATCGAAAAATAGAGCTGGGAAGAACATTCCAGATTCGTGTAGTGCGGCTAAAGAACGAGTCTCTGAAGTTGACTGTACGTCCGAAAGAGGGCTTGAGGGTGAATTGGTAGGCATTCCTAGCGAGGCGTGTATTACGGGTGAATTCTTGAAGGGGAGGAATGCAACTGGCTAATTCATCTGAGCATTTCTTGTTAAAATAGCGATAAAAGAGTGACAACGACGCGACATTACGTCGGTGTTCTAACGAGTCAATCGACTTCGCAATAATACTGTCACCTATAAGTTTTATCGCTCGCTTTTGAATTCGATCGAAAAATCGAGCTGGGAAGAGCATTCCAGATTCGTGTAGTGCGGCTAAAGAACGAGTCTCTGAATTTGACTGTACGTCCGAAAGAGGGCTTGAGGGTGAATTGGTAGGCATTCCTAGCGAGGCGTGTATTACGGGTGAATTCTTGAAGGGGAGGAATGCAACTGGCTAATTCATCTGAGCATTTCTTGTTAAAATAGCGATAAAAGAGTGACAACGACGCGACATTACGTCGGTGTTCTAACGAGTCAATCGACTTCGCAATATTTCTGTCACCTATAAGTTTTATCGCTCGCTTTTGAATTCTATCCAGCAGGTGCAGGGCGGCCTTAGAAGCACCTGACCAAATAGGAGCGTTAAAATCAACTTTTGGGCGTATGTAGGCCTTGTATATTGTAGCCAGATCAGAGGGGGTGAAGTACTTCTTGCATCGTTTAAGGAAGCCTAGACATTTCGCAGCATTTTTGGCGACCTCAAATATGTGATCGTTCCAACTAATTGTTGGGTTGATACACATACCGAGGATGGAAAGTCTTTCGGTTTCAACAACACAAGTGCCGTTCATGGATAACGGCTGATTATTTTGTGATCGCTTTAACGACAGTAGACAGCACTGTGTTTTGGAAGCATTAAATTCCACTCTATTCTTATTTCCCCAATCGATTATGCTGTCAAGGTCGGAATTTAATGTGCTTAACATACGCTGCCGTTCCGAGTCTAAGGCCGAAGTGGAGGGACGTGAGCCAAGGAACGAATATGAAAAGCTGAGGGTACTGTCATAAGTGACCGGATCAAGTCACAGCACAGGCCGAAGGTATAGAGGAAGAGAGGGAGAGGAGGTACCGATGCACATTGGTTTTAAATGCCTGTGGATTGTAATGAGGAGGAAAAATCGAGCTGGGAAGAGCATTCCAGATTCGTGTAGTGCGGCTAAAGAACGAGTCTCTGAATTTGACTGTACGTCCGAAAGAGGGCTTGAGGGTGAATTGGTAGGCATTCCTAGCGAGGCGTGTATTACGGGTGAATTCTTGAAGGGGAGGAATGCAACTGGCTAATTCATCTGAGCATTTCTTGTTAAAATAGCGATAAAAGAGTGACAACGACGCGACATTACGTCGGTGTTCTAACGAGTCAATCGACTTCGCAATAATACTGTCACCTATAAGTTTTATCGCTCGCTTTTGAATTCGATCGAAAAATCGAGCTGGGAAGAGCATTCCAGATTCGTGTAGTGCGGCTAAAGAACGAGTCTCTGAATTTGACTGTACGTCCGAAAGAGGGCTTGAGGGTGAATTGGTAGGCATTCCTAGCGAGGCGTGTATTACGGGTGAATTCTTGAAGGGGAGGAATGCAACTGGCTAATTCATCTGAGCATTTCTTGTTAAAATAGCGATAAAAGAGTGACAACGACGCGACATTACGTCGGTGTTCTAACGAGTCAATCGACTTCGCAATAATACTGTCACCTATAAGTTTTATCGCTCGCTTTTGAATTCGATCGAAAAATCGAGCTGGGAAGAGCATTCCAGATTCGTGTAGTGCGGCTAAAGAACGAGTCTCTGAATTTGACTGTACGTCCGAAAGAGGGCTTGAGGGTGAATTGGTAGGCATTCCTAGCGAGGCGTGTATTACGGGTGAATTCTTGAAGGGGAGGAATGCAACTGGCTAATTCATCTGAGCATTTCTTGTTAAAATAGCAATAAAAGAGTGACAACGACGCGACATTACGTCGGTGTTCTAACGAGTCAATCGACTTCGCAATATTTCTGTCACCTATAAGTTTTATCGCTCGCTTTTGAATTCTATCTAGCATGTGCAGGGCGGCCTTAGAAGCACCTGACAAAATAGGAGCGTTAAAATCAACTTTTGGGCGTATGTAGGCCTTGTATATTGTAGCCAGATCAGAGGGGGTGAAGTACTTCTTGCATCGTTTAAGGAAGCCTAGACATTTCGCAGCATTTTTGGCGACCTCAAATATGTGATCGTTCCAACTAATTGTTGGGTTGATACACATACCGAGGATGGAAAGTCTTTCGGTTTCAACAACACAAGTGCCGTTCATGGATAACGGCTGATTATTTTGTGATCGCTTTAACGACAGTAGACAGCACTGTGTTTTGGAAGCATTAAATTCCACTCTATTCTTATTTCCCCAATCGATTATGCTGTCAAGGTCGGAATTTAATGTGCTTAACATACGCTGCCGTTCCGAGTCTAAGGCCGAAGTGGAGGGACGTGAGCCAAGGAACGAATATGAAAAGCTGAGGGTACTGTCATAAGTGACCGGATCAAGTCACAGCACAGGCCGAAGGTATAGAGGAAGAGAGGGAGAGGAGGTACCGATGCACATTGGTTTTAAATGCCTGTGGATTGTAATGAGGAGGAAAAATCGAGCTGGGAAGAGCATTCCAGATTCGTGTAGTGCGGCTAAAGAACGAGTCTCTGAATTTGACTGTACGTCCGAAAGAGGGCTTGAGGGTGAATTGGTAGGCATTCCTAGCGAGGCGTGTATTACGGGTGAATTCTTGAAGGGGAGGAATGCAACTGGCTAATTCATCTGAGCATTTCTTGTTAAAATAGCGATAAAAGAGTGACAACGACGCGACATTACGTCGGTGTTCTAACGAGTCAATCGACTTCGCAATAATACTGTCACCTATAAGTTTTATCGCTCGCTTTTGAATTCGATCGAAAAATCGAGCTGGGAAGAGCATTCCAGATTCGTGTAGTGCGGCTAAAGAACGAGTCTCTGAATTTGACTGTACGTCCGAAAGAGGGCTTGAGGGTGAATTGGTAGGCATTCCTAGCGAGGCGTGTATTACGGGTGAATTCTTGAAGGGGAGGAATGCAACTGGCTAATTCATCTGAGCATTTCTTGTTAAAATAGCGATAAAAGAGTGACAACGACGCGACATTACGTCGGTGTTCTAACGAGTCAATCGACTTCGCAATATTTCTGTCACCTATAAGTTTTATCGCTCGCTTTTGAATTCTATCCAGCAGGTGCAGGGCGGCCTTAGAAGCACCTGACCAAATAGGAGCGTTAAAATCAACTTTTGGGCGTATGTAGACCTTGTATATTGTAGCCAGATCAGAGGGGGTGAAGTACTTCTTGCATCGTTTAAGGAAGCCTAGACATTTCGCAGCATTTTTGGCGACCTCAAATATGTGATCGTTCCAACTAATTGTTGGGTTGATACACATACCGAGGATGGAAAGTCTTTCGGTTTCAACAACACAAGTGCCGTTCATGGATAACGGCTGATTATTTTGTGATCGCTTTAACGACAGTAGACAGCACTGTGTTTTGGAAGCATTAAATTCCACTCTATTCTTATTTCCCCAATCGATTATGCTGTCAAGGTCGGAATTTAATGTGCTTAACATACGCTGCCGTTCCGAGTCTAAGGCCGAAGTGGAGGGACGTGAGCCAAGGAACGAATATGAAAAGCTGAGGGTACTGTCATAAGTGACCGGATCAAGTCACAGCACAGGCCGAAGGTATAGAGGAAGAGAGGGAGAGGAGGTACCGATGCACATTGGTTTTAAATGCCTGTGGATTGTAATGAGGAGGAAAAATCGAGCTGGGAAGAGCATTCCAGATTCGTGTAGTGCGGCTAAAGAACGAGTCTCTGAATTTGACTGTACGTCCGAAAGAGGGCTTGAGGGTGAATTGGTAGGCATTCCTAGCGAGGCGTGTATTACGGGTGAATTCTTGAAGGGGAGGAATGCAACTGGCTAATTCATCTGAGCATTTCTTGTTAAAATAGCGATAAAAGAGTGACAACGACGCGACATTACGTCGGTGTTCTAACGAGTCAATCGACTTCGCAATAATACTGTCACCTATAAGTTTTATCGCTCGCTTTTGAATCCGATCGAAAAATCGAGCTGGGAAGAGCATTCCAGATTCGTGTAGTGCGGCTAAAGAACGAGTCTCTGAATTTGACTGTACGTCCGAAAGAGGGCTTGAGGGTGAATTGGTAGGCATTCCTAGCGAGGCGTGTATTACGGGTGAATTCTTGAAGGGGAGGAATGCAACTGGCTAATTCATCTGAGCATTTCTTGTTAAAATAGCGATAAAAGAGTGACAACGACGCGACATTACGTCGGTGTTCTAACGAGTCAATCGACTTCGCAATATTACTGTCACCTATATGTTTTATCGCTCGCTTTTGAATTCTATCCAGCAGGTGCAGGGAGGTCTTAGAAGCACCTGACCAAATAGGAGCGTTATACTCAAGTTTTGGGCGTATGTAGGCCTTGTATATTGTAGCCAGATCAGAGGGGGTGAAGTACTTCTTGCATCGTTTAAGGAAGCCTAGACATTTCGCAGCATTTTTGGCGACCTCAAATATGTGATCGTTCCAACTAATTGTTGGGTTGATACACATACCGAGGATGGAAAGTCTTTCGGTTTCAACAACACAAGTGCCGTTCATGGATAACGGCTGATTATTTTGTGATCGCTTTAACGACAGTAGACAGCACTGTGTTTTGGAAGCATTAAATTCCACTCTATTCTTATTTCCCCAATCGATTATGCTGTCAAGGTCGGAATTTAATGTGCTTAACATACGCTGCCGTTCCGAGTCTAAGGCCGAAGTGGAAGGACGTGAGCCAAGGAACGAATATGAAAAGCTGAGGGTACTGTCATAAGTGACCGGATCAAGTCACAGCACAGGCCGAAGGTATAGAGGAAGAGAGGGAGAGGAGGTACCGATGCACATTGGTTTTAAATGCCTGTGGATTGTAATGAGGAGGAAAAATCGAGCTGGGAAGAGCATTCCAGATTCGTGTAGTGCGGCTAAAGAACGAGTCCCTGAATTTGACTGTACGTCCGAAAGAGGGCTTGAGGGTAAATTGGTGGGCATTCCTAGCGAGGCGTGTATTGCGGGTGAATTCTTGAAGGGGAGGAATGCAACTGGCTAATTCATCTGAGCATTTCTTGTTAAAATAGCGATAAAAGAGTGACAACGACGCGACATTACGTCGGTGTTCTAACGAGTCAATCGACTTCGCAATAATACTGTCACCTATAAGTTTTATCGCTCGCTTTTGAATTCGATCGAAAAATCGAGCTGGGAAGAGCATTCCAGATTCGTGTAGTGCGGCTAAAGAACGAGTCTCTGAATTTGACTGTACGTCCGAAAGAGGGCTTGAGGGTGAATTGGTAGGCATTCCTAGCGAGGCGTGTATTACGGGTGAATTCTTGAAGGGGAGGAATGCAACTGGCTAATTCATCTGAGCATTTCTTGTTAAAATAGCGATAAAAGAGTGACAACGACGCGACATTACGTCGGTGTTCTAACGAGTCAATCGACTTCGCAATATTTCTGTCACCTATAAGTTTTATCGCTCGCTTTTGAATTCTATCCAGCAGGTGCAGGGAGGTCTTAGAAGCACCTGACCAAATAGGAGCGTTATACTCAAGTGTTGGGCGTATGTAGGCCTTGTATATTGTAGCCAGATCAGAGGGGGTGAAGTACTTCTTGCATCGTTTAAGGAAGCCTATACATTTCGCAGCATTTTTATCGACCTCAAATATGTGATCGTTCCAACTAATTGTTGGGTTGATACACATACCGAGGATGGAAAGTCTTTCGGTTTCAACAACACAAGTGCCGTTCATGGATAACGGCTGATTATTTTGTGATCGCTTTAACGACAGTAGACAGCACTGTGTTTTGGAAGCATTAAATTCCACTCTATTCTTATTTCCCCAATCGATTATGCTGTCAAGGTCGGAATTTAATGTGCTTAACATACGCTGCCGTTCCGAGTCTAAGGCCGAAGTGGAGGGACGTGAGCCAAGGAACGAATATGAAAAGCTGAGGGTACTGTCATAAGTGACCGGATCAAGTCACAGCACAGGCCGAAGGTATAGAGGAAGAGAGGGAGAGGAGGTACCGATGCACATTGGTTTTAAATGCCTGTGGATTGTAATGAGGAGGAAAAATCGAGCTGGGAAGAGCATTCCAGATTCGTGTAGTGCGGCTAAAGAACGAGTCTCTGAATTTGACTGTACGTCCGAAAGAGGGCTTGAGGGTGAATTGGTAGGCATTCCTAGCGAGGCGTGTATTACGGGTGAATTCTTGAAGGGGAGGAATGCAACTGGCTAATTCATCTGAGCATTTCTTGTTAAAATAGCGATAAAAGAGTGACAACGACGCGACATTACGTCGGTGTTCTAACGAGTCAATCGACTTCGCAATATTACTGTCACCTATAAGTTTTATCGCTCGCTTTTGAATTCTATCCAGCAGGTGCAGGGAGGTCTTAGAAGCACCTGACCAAATAGGAGCGTTATACTCAAGTTTTGGGCGTATGTAGGCCTTGTATATTGTAGCCAGATCAGAGGGGGTGAAGTACTTCTTGCATCGTTTAAGGAAGCCTATACATTTCGCAGCATTTTTATCGACCTCAAATATGTGATCGTTCCAACTAATTGTTGGGTTGATACACATACCGAGGATGGAAAGTCTTTCGGTTTCAACAACACAAGTGCCGTTCATGGATAACGGCTGATTATTTTGTGATCGCTTTAACGACAGTAGACAGCACTGTGTTTTGGAAGCATTAAATTCCACTCTATTCTTATTTCCCCAATCGATTATGCTGTCAAGGTCGGAATTTAATGTGCTTAACATACGCTGCCGTTCCGAGTCTAAGGCCGAAGTGGAGGGACGTGAGCCAAGGAACGAATATGAAAAGCTGAGGGTACTGTCATAAGTGACCGGATCAAGTCACAGCACAGGCCGAAGGTGTAGAGGAAGAGAGGGAGAGGAGGTACCGATGCACATTGGTTTTAAATGCCTGTGGATTGTAATGAGGAGGAAAAATCGAGCTGGGAAGAGCATTCCAGATTCGTGTAGTGCGGCTAAAGAACGAGTCTCTGAATTTGACTGTACGTCCGAAAGAGGGCTTGAGGGTGAATTGGTAGGCATTCCTAGCGAGGCGTGTATTACGGGTGAATTCTTGAAGGGG
>CATPCP010000185.1:0-39886 GCA_955652365.1 Eristalinus aeneus | reverse complement strand
AAAATTTCAAAATTTCAAAATTTCAAAATTTCAAAGTTTCAAAATTTTAAAATTTCAAAATTTCAAGATTTCAAAATTTCAAAATTTCAAAATTTCAAAATTTCAAAATTTCAAAATTTTAAAATTTCAAAATTTCAAAATTTCAAAATTTCAAAATATCAAAATTTTTAAATTTTAAAATTTAAAAATTTTAAAATTTTAAAATTTCAAAATTTCAAAATTTCAAAATTTCAAAATTTCAAAATTTCAAAATTTAAAAATTTAAAAATTTAAAACTTTAAAAATTTAAAAATTTAAAAATTTAAAAATTTAAAAATTTAAAAATTTAAAAATTTAAAAATTTCAAAATTTCAAAATTTCAAAATTTCAAAATTTTAAAATTTCAAAATTTCAAAATTTCAAAATTTCAAAATTTCAAGATTTCAAAATTTCAAGATTTCAAAATTTCAAAATTTTAAAATTTAAAAATTTCACGATTTCAAAATTTCAAAATATCAAAATTTTTAAATTTTAAAATTTCAAAATTTCAAAATTTCAAAATTTCACTATTTCAAAATTTATAAATTTGAAAATTTCAAAATTTCAAAATTTCAAAATTTCAAAATTTCAAAATTTCAAAATTTCAAAATTTCAAAATTTCAAAATTTCAAAATTTCAAAATTTCAACATTTCAAAATTTCAACATTTCAAAATTTTAAAATTTCAAAATTTCAAAATTTCAAAATTTCAAGATTTCAAAATTTCAAAATCTCAAAATTTCGAGATTTCAAAATTTCAAAATTTCAAAATTTTAAAATTTCAAAATTTGAAAATTTCAAAATTTCAAAAATTCAAAATTTCAAAATTTCAAAATTTCAAAATTTCAAAATTTCCAGGTTTCAAAATTTTAAAATTTAAAAATTTCAAGATTTCAAAATTTCAAAATTTCAAAATTTCAAAATTTCAAAATTTCAAAATTTCAAAATTTCAAAATTTCAAAATTTCAAAATTTCAAAATTTCAAAATTTTAAAATTTCAAAATTTCAAAATTTCAAAATTTCAAAATTTCAAAATTTCAAAATTTCAAAATTTCAAAAGTTCAAAATTTCAAAATTTCACTATTTCAAAATTTATAAATTTGATAATTTGAAAATTTCAAAATTTCAAAATTTCAACATTTTAAAATTTTAAAATTTCAAAATTTCAAACTTTCAAAATTTCAAAATTTCAAAACTTCAAAATTTCAAAATATGAAAATTACGAAACTTCAAAATTTTAAAATTTCAAAAAATTTTCAAAATTTTAAAATATCAAAATTTCAAAATTCTAAAATTTTAAAATTACGAAACTTTAAATTTTCAAATTTTCGAAATATCAAAATTTAAAAAAAAATTTTGAAAATTTAAAAATATTAAAATTTCAAAATTTCAACATTTCAAAATTTCAAAATTTCAAAATTTCAAAATTTCAAAATTTCAAGATTTCAAAATTTCAAAATTTCAAAATTTCAACATTTCAAAATTTTAAAATTTCAAAATTTCAAAATTTCAAAATTTCAAAATTTCAAAATTTCAAAATTTCAAAATTTCAAAATTTCAAAATTTCAAAGTTTCAAAATTTTAAAATTTCAAAATTTCAAGATTTCAAAATTTCAAAATTTCAAAATTTCAAAATTTCAAAATATCAAAATTTCTAAATTTTAAAATTTAAAAATTTAAAAATTTAAAAATTTAAAAATTTAAAAATTTAAAAATTTAAAAATTTAAAAATTTAAAAATTTAAAAATTTCAAAATTTCAAATTTTCAAAATTTCAAAATTTCAAAATTTCAAAATTTTAAAATTTCAAAATTTCAAAATTTCAAAATTTCAAAATTTCAAAATTTCAAAATTTTGAAGTTTCGTAATTTTGAAATTTTGAAATTTTGACATTTTGAAATTTTGAAATTTTGAAATTTTGAAATTTTGAAATTTTGAAATTTTTAAATTTTAAAATTTTAAAATTTTGAAATTTTAAAATTTTGAAATTTTGAAATCTCGAAATTTTGAAATTTTAAAATTTTGAAACTTTGAAATTTTGAAATTTTGAAATTTTGAAATTTTGAAATTTTGAAATTTTGAAATTTTGAAATTTTGAAATTTTGAAATTTTGAAATTTTGAAATTTTGAAATTTTGAAATTTTAAAATTTTGAAATTTTGAAATTTTGAAATTTTGAAATCTTGAAATTTTGAGATTTTGAAATTTTGAAACTTTGAAATTTCGAAATTTTGAAATTTTGAAATTTTGAAATTTTGAAATTTTGAAATTTTGAAATTTTGAAATTTTGAAATTTTGAAATTTTGGAATTTTAAAATTTTGATTGTTTTTGGAATTTCGAAAATTTGAAAATTTAAAGTTTCGTAATTTTAAAATTTTGAAATTTAAGAATTTTGAATTTTTGAAATTTTGAAATTTTGAAAATTAAAGTTTCGTAATTTTGAAATTTTTTGAAATTTTAAAATTTTGAAGATTCGTAATTTTGATATTTTGAAATTTTGAAGTTTTGAAATTTTGAAATTTTGAAAGTTTGAAATTTTGAAATTTTAAAATTTTGAAATGTTGAAATTTTGAAATTTTGAAATTCTGAAATTTTGAAATTTTGAAATTTTGAAATTTTGAAGTTTTGAAATTTTGAAATTTTGAAATTTTGAAATTTTGAAATTTTGAAATTTTCAAATTTATAAATTTTGAAATAGTGAAATTTTGAAATTTTGAAATTTTGAAATTTTGAAATTTTAAAATTTTGAAATTTTGAAATTTTGAAATCTTGAAATTTTGAAATTTTGAAACTTTTAAAATTTCTTAATTTTGAAATTTTTTGAAATTTTAAATTTTTGAAGTTTCGTAATTTTGAAATTTTGAAATTTTGAAATTTTGAAATTTTGAAATTTTGAAATTTTGAAATTTTGAAATTTTGAAATTTTGAAATTTTGAAATTTTGAAATTTTGAAATTTTGAAATTTTAAAATTTTGAAATTTTATAATTTTTTGAAATTTTGAAATTTTGAAATCTCGAAATTTGGAAATTTTAAAATGTTGAAACTTTGAAATTTTGAAATTTTGAAATTTTGAAATTTTGAAATTTTGAAATTTAAAATTTTGAAATGTTGAAATTTTGAAATTTTGAAATTTTGAAATTTTGAAATTTTGAAATCTTGAAATTTTGAGATTTTGAAATTTTGAAATTTTGAAATTTTGAAATTTTGAAATTTTGGAATTTTAAAATTTTGAAATTTTGGAATTTCGAAAATTTGAAAATTTAAATTTTCGTAATTTTAAAATTTTGAAATTTTAGAATTTTGAATTTTTGAAATTTTGAAATTTTGAAATTTTGAAAATTAAAGTTTCGTAATTTTGAAATTTTTTGAAATTTTAAAATTTTGAAGATTCGTAATTTTGATATTTTGAAATTTTGAAGTTTTGAAATTTTGAAATTTTGAAAGTTTGAAAGTTTGAAATTTTGCAATTTTAAAATTTTGAAATGTTGAAATTTTGAAATTTTGAAATTTTGAAATTTTGAAATTTTGAAATTTTGAAATTTTGAAATTTTGAAATTTTGAAATTTTAAAATTTTGAAATTTTAAAATTTTGAAATTTTGAGATTTTGAAATCTCGAAATTTTGAAATTTTAAAATTTTGAAACTTTGAAATTTTGAAATTTTGAAATTTTGAAATTTTGAAATTTTGAAATTTTAAAATTTTGAAATGTTGAAATTTCGAAATTTTGAAATTTTGAAATCTTGAAATTTTGAGATTTTGAAATTTTGAAATTTTGAAATTTTGAAATTTTGAAATTTTGAAATTTTGAAATTTTGAAATTTTGAAATTTTGAAATTTTGAAATTTTGAAATTTTGAAATTTTGAAATTTTGAAATTTTGAAATTTTGAAATTTTGAAATTTTGAAATTTTGAAATTTTGAAATTTTCAAATTTATAAATTTTGAAATAGTGAAATTTTGAAATTTTGAAATTTTGAAATTTTAAAATTTTGAAATGTTGAAATTTCGAAATTTTGAAATTTTGAAATCTTGAAATTTTGAGATTTTGAAATTTTGAAATTTTGAAATTTTGAAATTTTGAAATTTTGAAATTTTGAAATTTTGAAATTTTGAAATTTTGAAATTTTGAAATTTTGAAATTTTGAAATTTTGAAATTTTGAAATTTTGAAATTTTGAAATTTTGAAATTTTGAAATTTTGAAATTTTGAAATTTTGAAATTTTGAAATTTTGAAATTTTGAAATTTTGAAATTTTGAAATTTATAAATTTTGAAATAGTGAAATTTTGAAATTTTGAAATTTTGAAATTTTAAAATTTTGAAATGTTGAAATTTCGAAATTTTGAAATTTTGAAATCTTGAAATTTTGAGATTTTGAAATTTTGAAATTTTGAAATTTTAAAATTTTGAAACTTTGAAATTTTGAAATTTTGAAATTTTGAAATTTTGAAATTTTAAAATTTTGAAATGTTGAAATTTCGAAATTTTGAAATTTTGAAATCTTGAAATTTTGAGATTTTGAAATTTTGAAATTTTGAAATTTTGAAATTTTGAAATTTTGAAATTTTGAAATTTTGAAATTTTGAAATTTTGAAATTTTGAAATTTTGAAATTTTGAAATTTTGAAATTTTGAAATTTTGAAATTTTGAAATTTTGAAATTTTGAAATTTTGAAATTTTGAAATTTTGAAATTTTGAAATTTATAAATTTTGAAATAGTGAAATTTTGAAATTTTGAAATTTTGAAATTTTAAAATTTTGAGATTTTAAAATTTTGAAATTTTGAAATTTTGAAATTTTGAAATTTTGAAATTTTGAAATTTTGAAATCTTGAAATTTTGAAATTTTAAAATTTTAAAACCTTGAAATTGTGAAATTTTGAAATTTTGAAATTTCGAAATTTTCAAATTTTGAAATTTTGAAATTTTGAAATTTTGAAATTTTGAAATTTTGAAATTTTGAAATTTTGAAATTTTTAAATTTTTAAATTTTTAAATTTTTAAATTTTGAAATTTTGAAATTTTGAAATTTTGAAATTTTGAAATTTTGAAATTTTGAAATTTTGAAATTTTGAAATTTTGAAATTTTGAAATTTTGAAATTTTGAAATTTTGAAATTTTGAAATTTTGAAATTTTGAAATTTTGAAATTTTGAAATTTTGAAATTTTGAAATTTTGAAATTTTGAAATTTTGAAATTTTGAAATTTTGAAATTTTGAAATTTTAAAATTTTGAAATTTTGAAATTTTGAAATTTTGAAAATTTGAAATTTTGAAATTTTGAAATTTTTAAATTTTTAAATTTTTAAATTTTTAAATTTTTAAATTTTTAAATTTTTAAATTTTTAAATTTTTAAATTTTTAAATTTTAAAATTTAGAAATTTTGATATTTTGAAATTTTGAAATTTTGAAATTTTGAAATTTTGAAATTTTGAAATCTTGAAATTTTGAAATTTTAAAATTTTGAAACTTTGAAATTTTGAAATTTTGAAATTTTGAAATTTTGAAATTTTGAAATTTTGAAATTTTGAAATTTTGAAATTTTGAAATTTTGAAATTTTGAAATTTTAAAATTTTGAAATGTTGAAATTTTGAAATTTTGAAATTTTGAAATCTTGAAATTTTGAAATTTTGAAATTTTGAAATTTTGAAATTTTGAAATTTTGAAATTTTGAAATGTTGAAATTTTGAAATTTTAATATTTTTAAATTTTCAAAATTTTTTTTTAAATTTTGATATTTCGAAAATTTGAAAATTGATATTTCGAAAATTTGAAAATTTAAAGTTTCGTAATTTTAAAATTTTAGAATTTTGAAATTTTGATATTTTAAAATTTTGAAAATTTTTTGAAATTTTAAAATTTTGAAGTTTCGTAATTTTCATATTTTGAAATTTTGAAGGTTTGAAATTTTGAAATTTTGAAAGTTTGAAATTTTGAAATTTTAAAATTTTAAAATGTTGAAATTTTGAAATTTTGAAATTTTCAAATTTTCAAATTATCAAATTTATAAATTTTGAAATAGTGAAATTTTGAAATTTTGAACTTTTGAAATTTTGAAATTTTGAAATTTTGAAATTTTGAAATTTTGAAATTTTGAAATTTTAAAATTTTGAAATTTTGAAATTTTGAAATTTTGAAATTTTGAAATTTTGAAATTTTGAAATTTTGAAATTTTGAAATTTTGAAATTTTGAAATCTTGAAATTTTTAAATTTTAAAATTTTGAAACCTGGAAATTTTGAAATTTTGAAATTTTGAAATTTTGAAATTTTGAATTTTTGAAATTTTGAAATTTTCAAATTTTGAAATTTTAAAATTTTGAAATTTTGAAATTTTGAAATCTCGAAATTTTGAGATTTTGAAATTTTGAAATCTTGAAATTTTGAAATTTTGAAATTTTGAAATTTTAAAATTTTGAAATGTTGAAATTTTGAAATGTTGAAATTTTGAAATTTTGAAATTTTGAAATTTTGAAATTTTGAAATTTTGAAATTTTGAAATTTTGAAATTTTGAAATTTTGAAATTTTCAAATTTATAAATTTTGAAATAGTGAAATTTTGAAATTTTGAAATTTTGAAATTTTAAAATTTAAAAATTTTGATATTTTGAAATTTTGAAATCGTGAAATTTTTAAATTTTGAAATCTTGAAATTTTGAAATTTTGAAATTTTGAAATTTTGAAATTTTGAAATTTTGAAATTTTGAAATTTTGAAATTTTGAAATTTTTAAATTTTTAAATTTTTAAATTTTTAAATTTTTAAATTTTTAAATTTTGAAATTTTGAAATTTTGAAATTTTGAAATTTTGAAATTTTAAAATTTTAAAATTTTTAAATTTTAAAATTTAAAAATTTTGATATTTTGAAATTTTGAAATTTTGAAATTTTGAAATTTTAAAATTTTGAAATTTTGAAATTTTGAAATTTTGAAATTTTGAAATTTTGAAATCTTGAAATTTTGAAATTTTAAAATTTTGAAACTTTGAAATTTTGAAATTTTGAAATTTTGAAATTTTGAAATTTTGAAATTTTGATATTTTGAAATTTTGAAATTTTGAAATTTTGAAATTTTGAAATTTTAAAATTTTGAAATGTTGAAATTTTGAAATTTTGAAATTTTGAAATTTTGAAATTTTGAAATTTTGAAATTTTGAAATTTTGAAATTTTGAAATTTTGAAATTTTGAAATTTTGAAATTTTGAAATTTTCAAATTTATAAATTTTGAAATAGTGAAATTTTGAAATTTTGAAATTTTGAAATTTTAAAATTTTGAAATGTTGAAATTTCGAAATTTTGAAATTTTGAAATCTTGAAATTTTGAGATTTTGAAATTTTGAAATTTTGAAATTTTAAAATTTTGAAACTTTGAAATTTTGAAATTTTGAAATTTTGAAATTTTGAAATTTTAAAATTTTGAAATGTTGAAATTTCGAAATTTTGAAATTTTGAAATCTTGAAATTTTGAGATTTTGAAATTTTGAAATTTTGAAATTTTGAAATTTTGAAATTTTGAAATTTTGAAATTTTGAAATTTTGAAATTTTGAAATTTTGAAATTTTGAAATTTTGAAATTTTGAAATTTTGAAATTTTGAAATTTTGAAATTTTGAAATTTTGAAATTTTGAAATTTTGAAATTTTGAAATTTTGAAATTTTGAAATTTTCAAATCTATAAATTTTGAAATAGTGAAATTTTGAAATTTTGAAATTTTAAAATTTTGAGATTTTAAAATTTTGAAATTTTGAAATTTTGAAATTTTGAAATTTTGAAATTTTGAAATTTTGAAATCTTGAAATTTTGAAATTTTAAAATTTTAAAACCTTGAAATTGTGAAATTTTGAAATTTTGAAATTTCGAAATTTTCAAATTTTGAAATTTTGAAATTTTGAAATTTTGAAATTTTGAAATTTTGAAATTTTGAAATTTTGAAATTTTGAAATTTTGAAATTTTGAAATTTTGAAATTTTGAAATTTTGAAATTTTGAAATTTTGAAATTTTGAAATTTTGAAATTTTGAAATTTTGAAATTTTGAAATTTTGAAATTTTGAAATTTTGAAATTTTAAAATTTTGAAATTTTGAAATTTTGAAAATTTGAAATTTTGAAATTTTGAAATTTTGAAATTTTTAAATTTTTAAATTTTTAAATTTTTAAATTTTTAAATTTTTAAATTTTTAAATTTTTAAATTTTTAAATTTTTAAATTTTAAAATTTAGAAATTTTGATATTTTTAAATTTTTAAATTTTTAAATTTTTAAATTTTTAAATTTTTAAATTTCTAAATTTTAAAATTTAAAATTTAAAAATTTAAAAATTTAAAAATTTAAAAATTTAAAAATTTAAAAATTTCAAAATTTCAAAATTTCAAAATTTCAAAATTTCAAATTTTCAAAATTTCAAAATTTCAAAATTTCAAAATTTTAAAATTTCAAAATTTCAAAATTTCAAAATTTCAAAATTTCAAAATTTCAAAATTTCAAAATTTCAAAATTTCAAAATTTCAAAATTTCAAAATTTCAAAATTTCAAAATTTCAAAATTTCAAAATTTCAAAATTTCAAAATTTCAAAATTTCAAAATTTCAAAATTTCAAAATTTCAAAATTTCAAAATTTCAAAATTTCAAAATTTCAAAATTTCAAAATTTCAAAATTTAAAAATTTAAAAATTTAAAAATTTAAAAATTTCAAAATTTCAAAATTTCAAAATTTCAAAATTTCAAAATTTGAAAATTTCGAAATTTCAAAATTTCAAAATTTCACAATTTCAAGGTTTTAAAATTTTAAAATTTCAAAATTTCAAGATTTCAAAATTTCAAAATTTCAAAATTTCAAAATTTCAAAATTTCAAAATTTCAAAATTTTAAAATCTCAAAATTTTAAAATTTCAAAATTTCAAAATTTCAAAATTTCACTATTTCAAAATTTATAAATTTGAAAATTTGAAAATTTCAAAATTTCAAAATTTCAAAATTTCAAAATTTCAAAATTTCAAAATTTCAAAATTTCAAAATTTCAAAATTTCAAAATTTCAAAATTTCAAAATTTCAAAATTTCAAAATTTCAAAATTTCAAAATTTCAAAATTTCAAAATTTCAAAATTTCAAAATTTCAAAATTTCAAAATTTCAAAATTTCAAAATTTCAAAATTTCAAAATCTCAAAATTTCAAGATTTCAAAATTTCAAAATTTCGAAATTTCAACATTTCAAAATTTTAAAATTTCAAAATTTCAAAATTTCAAAATTTCAAAATTTCAAAGTTTCAAAATTTTAAAATTTCAAAATTTCAAAATTTCAAAATCTCAAAATTTCAAGATTTCAAAATTTCAAAATTTCGAAATTTCAACATTTCAAAATTTTAAAATTTCAAAATTTCAAAATTTCAAAATTTCACT
Source organism: Eristalinus aeneus (assembly GCA_955652365.1). NCBI lineage: Eukaryota > Metazoa > Arthropoda > Insecta > Diptera > Syrphidae > Eristalinus > Eristalinus aeneus. The sequence continues at coordinate 30,477 of CATPCP010000185.1, read as the reverse complement.
ATTTCAAAATTTATAAATTTGAAAATTTCAAAATTTCAAAATTTCAAAATTTCAAAATTTCAAAATTTCAAAATTTCAAAATTTCAAAATTTCAAAATTTCAAAATTTCAAAATTTCAACATTTCAAAATTTTAAATTTCAAAATTCAAAATTTCAAAATTTCAAAATTTCAAAATATCAAAATTTCAAAATTTCAAAATTTCAAAATTTCAAAATTTCAAAATTTCAAAGTTTCAAAATTTTAAAATTTCAAAATTTCAAGATTTCAAAATTTCAAAATTTCAAAATTTCAAAATTTCAAAATTTCAAAATTTTAAAATTTCAAAATTTCAAAATTTCAAAATTTCAAAATATCAAAATTTTTAAATTTTAAAATTTAAAAATTTTAAAATTTTAAAATTTCAAAATTTCAAAATTTCAAAATTTCAAAATTTCAAAATTTAAAAATTTAAAAATTTAAAAATTTAAAAATTTAAAAATTTCAAAATTTCAAAATTTCAAAATTTCAAAATTTCAAAATTTCAAAATTTCAAAATTTCAAAATTTCAAAATTTCAAGATTTCAAAATTTCAAAATTTTAAAATTTAAAAATTTCACGATTTCAAAATTTCAAAATATCAAAATTTTTAAATTTTAAAATTTCAAAATTTCAAAATTTCAAAATTTCACTATTTCAAAATTTATAAATTTGAAAATTTCAAAATTTCAAAATTTCAAAATTTCAAAATTTCAAAATTTCAAAATTTCAAAATTTCAAAATTTCAAAATTTCAAAATTTCAACATTTCAAAATTTCAACATTTCAAAATTTTAAAATTTCAAAATTTCAAAATTTCAAAATTTCAAGATTTCAAAATTTCAAAATCTCAAAATTTCGAGATTTCAAAATTTCAAAATTTCAAAATTTTAAAATTTCAAAATATCAAAATTTTTAAATTTTAAAATTTAAAAATTTTAAAATTTTAAAATTTCAAAATTTCAAAATTTCAAAATTTCAAAATTTAAAAATTTAAAAATTTAAAAATTTAAAAATTTCAAAATTTCAAAATTTCAAAATTTCAAAATTTCAAAATTTCAAAATTTCAAAATTTCAAAATTTCAAAATTTCAAAATTTCAAAATTTCAACATTTCAAAATTTTAAAATTTCAAAATTTCAAAATTTCAAAATTTCAAAATTTCAAAATATCAAAATTTCAAAATTTCAAAATTTCAAAATTTCAAAATTTCAAAATTTCAAAGTTTCAAAATTTTAAAATTTCAAAATTTCAAGATTTCAAAATTTCAAAATTTCAAAATTTCAAAATTTCAAAATTTCAAAATTTTAAAATTTCAAAATTTCAAAATTTCAAAATTTCAAAATATCAAAATTTTTAAATTTTAAAATTTAAAAATTTTAAAATTTTAAAATTTCAAAATTTCAAAATTTCAAAATTTCAAAATTTCAAAATTTAAAAATTTAAAAATTTAAAAATTTAAAAATTTCAAAATTTCAAAATTTCAAAATTTCAAAATTTCAAAATTTCAAAATTTCAAAATTTCAAAATTTCAAAATTTCAAAATTTCAAAATTTCAAGATTTCAAAATTTCAAAATTTTAAAATTTAAAAATTTCACGATTTCAAAATTTCAAAATATCAAAATTTTTAAATTTTAAAATTTCAAAATTTCAAAATTTCAAAATTTCACTATTTCAAAATTTATAAATTTGAAAATTTCAAAATTTCAAAATTTCAAAATTTCAAAATTTCAAAATTTCAAAATTTCAAAATTTCAAAATTTCAAAATTTCAAAATTTCAACATTTCAAAATTTCAACATTTCAAAATTTTAAAATTTCAAAATTTCAAAATTTCAAAATTTCAAGATTTCAAAATTTCAAAATCTCAAAATTTCGAGATTTCAAAATTTCAAAATTTCAAAATTTTAAAATTTCAAAATTTGAAAATTTCAAAATTTCAAAAATTCAAAATTTCAAAATTTCAAAATTTCAAAATTTCAAAATTTCCAGGTTTCAAAATTTTAAAATTTAAAAATTTCAAGATTTCAAAATTTCAAAATTTCAAAATTTCAAAATTTCAAAATTTCAAAATTTCAAAATTTCAAAATTTCAAAATTTCAAAATTTTAAAATTTCAAAATTTCAAAATTTCAAAATTTCAAAATTTCAAAATTTCAAAATTTCAAAAGTTCAAAATTTCAAAATTTCACTATTTCAAAATTTATAAATTTGATAATTTGAAAATTTGAAAATTTCAAAATTTCAAAATTTCAAATTTCAAAATTTCAAAATTTCAAAATTTCAAAATTTCAAAATTCAAATTTCAAAATTTCAAACTCAAAATTTCAAAATTAAAATTTCAAAATTTCAAAATTTCAAAATTTCAAAATTTCAAAATTTAAAATATCAAAATTTCAAATTTCTAAATTATCGAACTTATCAAATTCGAATATCAAAACTAAAAAAATTTGAAAATTTAAAAATATTAAAATTTCAAAATTTCAACATTTCAAAATTTCAAAATTTCAAAATTTCAAAATTTCAAAATTTCAAAATTTCAAAATTTCAAGATTTCAAATTTCAAAATTTCAAAATTTCAACATTTCAAAATTTTAAAATTTCAAAATTTCAAAATTTCAAAATTTCAAAATTTCAAAATTTCAAAATTTCAAAATTTCAAAATTTCAAAATTTCAAAATTTCAAAATTTCAAAATTTCAAAATTTCAAAGTTTCAAAATTTTAAAATTTCAAAATTTCAAGATTTCAAAATTTCAAAATTTCAAAATTTCAAAATTTCAAAATTTCAAAATATCAAAATTTCTAAATTTTAAAATTTAAAAATTTAAAAATTTAAAAATTTAAAAATTTAAAAATTTAAAAATTTAAAAATTTAAAAATTTAAAAATTTAAAAATTTCAAAATTTCAAAATTTCAAATTTTCAAAATTTCAAAATTTCAAAATTTCAAAATTTTAAAATTTCAAAATTTCAAAATTTCAAAATTTCAAAATTTCAAAATTTCAAAATTTCAAAATTTCAAAATTTCAAAATTTCAAAATTTCAAAATTTCAAAATTTCAAAATTTCAAAATTTCAAAATTTCAAAATTTCAAAATTTCAAAATTTCAAAATTTCAAAATTTCAAAATTTAAAAATTTCAAAATTTCAAAATTTAAAAATTTAAAAATTTAAAAATTTCAAAATTTCAAAATTTCAAAATTTCAAAATTTCAAAATTTCAAAATTTCAAAATTTCAAAATTTGAAAATTTCGAAATTTCAAAATTTCACAATTTCAAGGTTTTAAAATTTTAAAATTTCAAAATTTCAAGATTTCAAAATTTCAAAATTTCAAAATTTCAAAATTTCAAAATTTCAAAATTTCAAAATTTTAAAATCTCAAAATTTTAAAATTTCAAAATTTCAAAATTTCAAAATTTCACTATTTCAAAATTTATAAATTTGAAAATTTCAAAATTTCAAAATTTCAAAATTTCAAAATTTCAAAATTTCAAAATTTCAAAATTTCAAAATTTCAAAATTTCAAAATTTCAAAATTTCAAAATTTCAAAATTTCAAAATTTCAAAATTTCAAAATTTCAAAATTTCAAAATTTCAAAATTTCAAAATTTCAAAATTTCAAAATCTCAAAATTTCAAGATTTCAAAATTTCAAAATTTCGAAATTTCAACATTTCAAAATTTTAAAATTTCAAAATTTCAAAATTTCAAAATTTCAAAGTTTCAAAATTTTAAAATTTCAAAATTTCAAAATTTCAAAATCTCAAAATTTCAAGATTTCAAAATTTCAAAATTTCGAAATTTCAACATTTCAAAATTTTAAAATTTCAAAATTTCAAAATTTCAAAATTTCACTATTTCAAAATTTATAAATTTGAAAATTTCAAAATTTCAAAATTTCAAAATTTCAAAATTTCAAAATTTCAAAATTTCAAAATTTCAAAATTTCAAAATTTCAAAATTTCAAAATTTCAAAATTTCAAAATTTCAAAATTTCAAAATTTCAAAATTTCAAAATTTCAAAATTTCAAAATTTCAAAATTTCAAAATTTCAAAATTTCAAAATTTCAAAATTTCAAAATTTCAAAATCTCAAAATTTCAAGATTTCAAAATTTCAAAATTTCGAAATTTAAACATTTCAAAATCTTAAAATTTCAAAATTTCAAAATTTCAAAATTTCACTATTTCAAAATTTATAAATTTGAAAATTTCAAAATTTCAAAATTTCAAAATTTCAAAATTTCAAAATTTCAAAATTTCAAAACTTCAAAATTTCAAAATTTCAAAATTTCAAAATTTCAAAATTTCAAAATTTCAAAATTTCAAAATTTCAAAATTTCAAAATTTCAAAATTTCAAAATTTCAAAATTTCAAAATTTCAAAATTTCAAAATCTCAAAATTTCAAGATTTCAAAATTTCAAAATTTCGAAATTTCAACATTTCAAAATTTTAAAATTTCAAAATTTCAAAATTTCAAAATTTCAAAATTTCAAAATTTCAAAGTTTCAAAATTTTAAAATTTCAAAATTTCGAGATTTCAAAATCTCAAAATTTCAAAATTTTAAAATTTCAAAATTTTAAAATTTCAAAATTTCAAAATTTCAAAATTTCAAAATTTCAAAATTTCAAAATTTCAAAATTTCAAAATTTCAAAATTTCAACATTTCAAAATTTTAAAATTGCAAAATTTCAAACTTTCAAACTTTCAAAATTTCAAAATTTCAAAACTTCAAAATTTCAAAATATCAAAATTACGAATCTTCAAAATTTTAAAATTTCAAAAAATTTCAAAATTACGAAACTTTAATTTTCAAAATTTCAAAATTTCAAAATTTCAAAAATTCAAAATTCTAAAATTTCAAAATTTTAAAATTACGAAAATTTAAATTTTCAAATTTTCGAAATTCCAAAATTTCAAAATTTTAAAATTCCAAAATTTCAAAATTTCAAAATTTCAAAATTTCAAAATTTCAAAATCTCAAAATTTCAAGATTTCAAAATTTCAAAATTTCAAAATTTCAAAATTTCAACATTTCAACATTTCAAAATTTTAAAATTTCAAAATTTCAAAATTTCAAAATTTCAAAATTTCAAAATTTCAAAATTTCAAAATTTCAAAGTTTCAACATTTTAAAATTTCCAAATTTCGAGATTTCAAAATTTCAAAATTTCAAAAAATTATAAAATTTCAAAATTTTAAAATTTCAAAATTTCAAAATTTCAAAATTTCAAAATTTCAAAATTTCAAAATTTCAAAATTTCAAAATTTCAAAATTTCAAAATTTCAAAATTTCAAAATTTCAAAATTTCAAAATTTCAAAATTTCAAAATTTCAAAATTACGAAACTTCAAAAATTTAAAATTTCAAAAAATTTCAAAATTAAGAAATTTTAAAAGTTTCAAAATTTCAAAATTTCAAGATTTCAAAATTTCAAAATTTCAAAATTTTAAAATTTCAAAATTTCAAAATTTCAAAATTTCAAAATTTCACTATTTCAAAATTTATAAATTTGAAAATTTCAAAATTTCAAAATTTCAAAATTTCAAAATTTCAAAATTTCAAAACTTCAAAATTTCAAAATTTCAAAATTTCAAAATTTCAAAATTTCAGAATTTCAAAATTTCAAAATTTCAAAATTTCAACATTTCAAAATTTTAAAATTTCAAAATTTCAAACTTTCAAAATTTCAAAATTTCAAAACTTCAAAATTTCAAAATATCAAAATTACGAATCTTCAAAATTTTAAAATTTCAAAAAATTTCAAAATTACGAAACTTTAATTTTCAAAATTTCAAAATTTCAAAAATTCAAAATTCTTAAATTTCAAAATTTTAAAATTACGAAACTTTAAATTTTCAAATTTTCGAAATTCCAAAAACAATCAAAATTTTAAAATTCCAAAATTTCAAAATTTCAAAATTTCAAAATTTCAAAATTTCAAAATTTCAAAATTTCAAAATTTCAAAATTTCGAAATTTCAAAGTTTCAAAATTTCAAAATCTCAAAATTTCAAGATTTCAAAATTTCAAAATTTCAAAATTTCAAAATTTTAAAATTTCAAAATTTCAAAATTTCAAAATTTCAAAATTTCAAAATTTCAAAATTTCAAAATTTCAAAATTTCAAAATTTCAAAATTTCAAAATTTCAAAATTTCAAAATTTCAAAATTTCAAAGTTTCAAAATTTTAAAATTTCAAAATTTCGAGATTTCAAAATTTCAAAATTTTAAAATTTCAAAATTTTAAAATTTTAAAATTTAAAAATTTCAAAATTTCAAAATTTCAAAATTTCAAAATTTCAAAATGTCAAAATTTCAAAATTTCAAAATTACTAAACTTCAAAATTTTAAAATTTCAAAAAATTTCAAAATTAAGAATTTTTAAATTTTCAAAATTTCAAAATTTCAAAATTTCAAAATTTCAATATATCAAAATTTTTAAATTTTAAAACTTAAGATTTCAAAATTTTAAAATTTCAAAATTTCAAAATTTCAAAATTTCAAAATTTCAAAATTTCAAAATTTCAAAATTTCAAAATTTCAAAATTTCAAAATTTCAAAATTTCAAAATTTCAAAATTTCAAAATTTCAAAATTTCAAAATTTTAAAATTTCAAAATTTCAAAATTTCAAAATTTCAAAATTTCAAAATTTCAAAATTTCAAAATTTCAAAACTTCAAAATTTCAAAATTTCAAAATTTCAAAATTTCGAAATTTCAAAATTTCAAAATTTCAAAATTTTAAAATTTCAAAATTTCAAAATTTCAAAATTTCAAAATTTCAAAATTTAAAAATTCAAAAATTTCAAAATTTCAAAATTTCAAAATTTCAAAATTTCAAAATTTCAAAATTTCAAAATTTCAAAATTTCAAAATTTCAAAATTTCAAAATTTCAAAATTTTAAAATTTCAAAATTTTAAAATTTCAAAATTTCAAAATTTCAAAATTTCAAAATTTCAAAATTTCAAAATTTTAAAATTTCAAAATTTCAAAATTTCAAAATTTCAAAATTTCAAAATTTCAAAACTTAAAAATTTCAAAATATCAAAATTACGAAACTTCAAAATTTTAAAATTTCAAAATTAAGAAACTTTAAGTTTTCAAAATTTCAAAATTTCAAAGTTTTAAAATTTCAAAACATCAAAATTTTTAAATTTTAAAATTTAAAAATTTCAAAATTTAAAAATTTAAAAATTTCAAAATTTCAAAATTTCAAAATTTCAATATTTCAAAATTTCACAATTTCAAAATTTCAAAATTTCAAAATTTCAAAATTTCAAAATTTCAAAATCTTAAAATTTCAAAATTTCAAAATTTCAAAATTTCGAAATTTCAAAGTTTCAAAGTTTCAAAATTTTAAAATTTCAAAATTTTAAGATTTCAAAATTTCAAAATTTCAAAATTTCAAAATTTTAAAATTTCAAAATTTTAAAATTTCAAAATTTCAAAATTTCAAAATTTCAAAATTTCAAAATTTCAAAATTTCAAAATTTCAAAATTTCAAAATTTCAAAATTTCAAAATTTCAAAATTTCAAAATTTCAAAATTTCAAAATTTCAAAATTTCAAAATTTCAAAATTTCAAAATTTCAAAATTTCAAGGTTTCAAAATTTTAAAATTTCAAAATTTCAAGATTTCATAATTTCAAAATTTCAAAATTTCAAAATTTTAAAATTTCAAAATTTTAAAATTTTAAAATTTTAAAATTTCAAAATTTTAAAATTTCAAAATTTCAAAACTTCAAAATTTCAAAATATCAAAATTACGAAACTTCAAAATTTTAAAATTTCAAAAAACTTCAAAATTACGAAACTTTAAATTTTCAAAATTTTAAAATATCAAAATTTCAAAATTCTAAAATTTTAGAATTACGAAACTTTAAATTTTCAAATTTTCGAAATACCAAAATATCAAAATTTCAAAATTCCAAAATTTCAAAATTTCAAAATTTCCAAAATTTCAAAATTTCAAAATTTCAAAATTTCAAAATTTCAAAATTTCAAAATTTCAAAATTTCAAAATATTAAAATTTCAAAATTTCAACATTTCAAAATTTAAAAATTTCAGAACTTAAAAATTTCAAAATTTCAAAATTTCAAAATTTCAAAATTTCAAAATTTCAAGATTTCAAAATTTCAAAATTTCAACATTTCAAAATTTTAAAATTTCAAAATTTCAAAATTTCAAAATTTCAAAATATCAAAATTTCAAAATTTCAAAATTTCAAAGTTTCAAAATTTTAAAATTTCAAAATTTCAAGATTTCAAAATTTCAAAATTTCAAAATTTCAAAATTTCAAAATTTCAAAATTTTAAAATTTCAAAATTTAAAAATATCAAAATTTTTAAATTTAAAAATTTAAAAATTTAAAAATTTCAAAATTTCAAAATTTCAAAATTTCAAAATTTCAAAATTTCAAAATTTAAAAATTTAAAAATTTAAAAATTTAAAAATTTAAAAATTTAAAAATTTCAAAATTTCAAAATTTCAAAATTTCAAAATTTCAAAATTTCAAAATTTCAAAATTTTAAAATTTCAAAATTTCAAAATTTCAAAATTTAAAAATTTCAAAATTTCAAAATTTCAAGATTTCAAAATTTCAAAATTTTAAAATTTAAAAATTTCACGATTTCAAAATTTCAAAATATCAAAATTTTTAAATTTTAAAATTTCAAAATTTCAAAATTTCAAAATTTCACTATTTCAAAATTTATAAATTTGAAAATTTCAAAATTTCAAAATTTCAAAATTTCAAAATTTCAAAATTTCAAAATTTCAAAATTTCAAAATTTCAAAATTTCAAAATTTCAAAATTTCAAAATTTCAAAATTTCAACATTTCAAAATTTTAAAATTTCAAAATTTCAAAATTTCAAAATTTCAAGATTTCAAAATATCAAAATCTCAAAATTTCGAGATTTCAAAATTTCAGAATTTCAAAATTTTAAAATTTCAAAATTTGAAAATTTCAAAATTTCAAAAATTCAAAATTTCAAAATTTCAAAATTTCAAAATTTCAAAATTTCCAGGTTTCAAAATTTTAAAATTTCAAAATTTCAAGATTTCAAAATTTCAAAATTTCAAAATTTCAAAATTTCAAAATTTCAAAATTTCAAAATTTTAAAATTTCAAAATTTAAAAATTTCAAAATTTCAAAATTTCAAAAGTTCAAAATTTCAAAATTTCACTATTTCAAAATTTATAAATTTGATAATTTGAAAATTTGAAAATTTGAAAATTTCAAAATTTCAACATTTTAAAATTTTAAAATTTCAAAATTTCAAACTTTCAAAATTTCAAAATTTCAAAACTTCAAAATTTCAAAATATGAAAATTACGAAACTTCAAAATTTTAAAATTTCAAAAAATTTTCAAAATTTTAAAATATCAAAATTTCAAAATTCTAAAATTTTAAAATTACGAAACTTTAAATTTTCAAATTTTCGAAATACCAAAATTTAAAAAAAAAATTTGAAAATTTAAAAATATTAAAATTTCAGAATTTCAACATTTCAAAATTTCAAAATTTCAGAATTTCAAAATTTCAAAATTTCAAAATTTCAAAATTTCAAGATTTCAAAATTTCAAAATTTCAAAATTTCAACATTTCAAAATTTTAAAATTTCAAAATTTCAAAATTTCAAAATTTCAAAATTTCAAAATTTCAAAATTTCAAAATTTCAAAATTTCAAAATTTCAAAATTTCAAAATTTCAAAATTTCAAAATTTCAAAATTTCAAAATTTCAAAATTTCAAAATTTCAAAATTTCAAAATTTCAAAATTTCAAAATTTCAAAATTTCAAAGTTTCAAAATTTTAAAATTTCAAAATTTCAAGATTTCAAAATTTCAAAATTTCAAAATTTCAAAATTTCAAAATTTCAAAATTTCAAAATTTTAAAATTTCAAAATTTCAAAATTTCAAAATTTCAAAATCTTAAAATTTCAAAATTTCAAAATTTCAAAATTTCGAAATTTCAAAGTTTCAAAGTTTCAAAATTTTAAAATTTCAAAATTTTAAGATTTCAAAATTTCAAAATTTCAAAATTTTAAAATTTCAAAATTTTAAAATTTCAAAATTTCAAAATTTCAAAATTTCAAAATTTCAAAATTTCAAAATTTCAAAATTTCAAAATTTCAAAATTTCAAAATTTCAAAATTTCAAAATTTCAAAATTTCAAAATTTCAAAATTTCAAAATTTCAAAATTTCATGGTTTCAAAATTTTAAAATTTCAAAATTTCAAGATTTCATAATTTCAAAATTTCAAAATTTCAAAATTTTAAAATTTCAAAATTTTAAAATTTCAAAATTTTAAAATTTCAAAATTTTAAAATTTCAAAATTTCAAAACTTCAAAATTTCAAAATATCAAAATTACGAAACTTCAAAATTTTAAAATTTCAAAAAACTTCAAAATTACGAAACTTTAAATTTTCAAAATTTTAAAATATCAAAATTTCAAAATTCTAAAATTTTAGAATTACGAAACTTTAAATTTTCAAATTTTCGAAATACCAAAATATCAAAATTTCAAAATTCCAAAAATTCAGAATTTCAAAATTTCAAAATTTCAAAATTTCAAAATTTCAAAATTTCAAAATTTCAAAATTTCAAAATTTCAAAATTTCAAAATTTCAAAATATTAAAATTTCAAAATTTCAACATTTCAAAATTTAAAAATTTCAGAACTTAAAAATTTCAAAATTTCAAAATTTCAAAATTTCAACATTTCAAAATTTTAAAATTTCAAAATTTCAAAATTTCAAAATTTCAAAATTTCAAAATATCAAAATTTCAAAATTTCAAAATTTCAAAATTTCAAAATTTCAAAGTTTCAAAATTTTAAAATTTCAAAATTTCAAGATTTCAAAATTTCAAAATTTCAAAATTTCAAAATTTCAAAATTTTTAAATTTCAAAATTTCAAAATTTCAAAATATCAAAATTTTTAAATTTTAAAATTTAAAAATTTTAAAATTTTAAAATTTCAAAATTTCAAAATTTCAAAATTTCAAAATTTCAAAATTTAAAAATTTAAAAATTTAAAAATTTAAAACTTTAAAAATTTAAAAATTTAAAAATTTAAAAATTTAAAAATTTAAAAATTTAAAAATTTCAAAATTTCAAAATTTCAAAATTTCAAAATTTTAAAATTTCAAAATTTCAAAATTTCAAAATTTCAAAATTTCAAAATTTCAAAATTTCAAGATTTCAAAATTTCAAAATTTTAAAATTTAAAAATTTCACGATTTCAAAATTTCAAAATATCAAAATTTTTAAATTTTAAAATTTCAAAATTTCAAAATTTCAAAATTTCACTATTTCAAAATTTATAAATTTGAAAATTTCAAAATTTCAAAATTTCAAAATTTCAAAATTTCAAAATTTCAAAATTTCAAAATTTCAAAATTTCAAAATTTCAACATTTCAAAATTTCAACATTTCAAAATTTTAAGATTTCAAAATTTCAAAATTTCAAAATTTCAAGATTTCAAAATTTCAAAATCTCAAAATTTCGAGATTTCAAAATTTCAAAATTTCAAAATTTTAAAATTTCAAAATTTGAAAATTTCAAAATTTCAAAAATTCAAAATTTCAAAATTTCAAAATTTCAAAATTTCAAAATTTCCAGGTTTCAAAATTTTAAAATTTAAAAATTTCAAGATTTCAAAATTTCAAAATTTCAAAATTTCAAAATTTCAAAATTTCAAAATTTCAAAATTTCAAAATTTCAAAATTTTAAAATTTCAAAATTTTAAAATTTCAAAATTTCAAAATTTCAAAATTTCAAAATTTCAAAATTTCAAAATTTCAAAAGTTCAAAATTTCAAAATTTCACTATTTCAAAATTTATAAATTTGATAATTTGAAAATTTGAAAATTTCAAAATTTCAAAATTTCAACATTTTAAAATTTTAAAATTTCAAAATTTCAAACTTTCAAAATTTCAAAATTTCAAAACTTCAAAATTTCAAAATATGAAAATTACGAAACTTCAAAATTTTAAAATTTCAAAAAATTTTCAAAATTTTAAAATATCAAAATTTCAAAATTCTAAAATTTTAAAATTACGAAACTTTAAATTTTCAAATTTTCGAAATATCAAAATTTAAAAAAAAATTTTGAAAATTTAAAAATATTAAAATTTCAAAATTTCAACATTTCAAAATTTCAAAATTTCAAAATTTCAAAATTTCAAAATTTCAAAATTTCAAAATTTCAAAATTTCAAGATTTCAAAATTTCAAAATTTCAAAATTTCAACATTTCAAAATTTTAAAATTTCAAAATTTCAAAATTTCAAAATTTCAAAATTTCAAAATTTCAAAATTTCAAAATTTCAAAATTTCAAAATTTCAAAATTTCAAAATTTCAAAATTTCAAAATTTCAAAATTTCAAAGTTTCAAAATTTTAAAATTTCAAAATTTCAAGATTTCAAAATTTCAAAATTTCAAAATTTCAAAATTTCAAAATATCAAAATTTCTAAATTTTAAAATTTAAAAATTTAAAAATTTAAAAATTTAAAAATTTAAAAATTTAAAAATTTAAAAATTTAAAAATTTAAAAATTTAAAATTTAAAAATTTAAAAATTTCAAAATTTCAAAATTTCAAATTTTCAAAATTTCAAAATTTCAAAATTTCAAAATTTTAAAATTTCAAAATTTCAAAATTTCAAAATTTCAAAATTTCAAAATTTCAAAATTTCAAAATTTCAAAATTTCAAAATTTCAAAATTTCAAAATTTCAAAATTTCAAAATTTCAAAATTTCAAAATTTCAAAATTTCAAAATTTCAAAATTTCAAAATTTCAAAATTTCAAAATTTCAAAATTTCAAAATTTCAAAATTTAAAAATTTAAAAATTTAAAAATTTAAAAATTTAAAAATTTCAAAATTTCAAAATTTCAAAATTTCAAAATTTCAAAATTTCAAAATTTCAAAATTTGAAAATTTCGAAATTTCAAAATTTCAAAATTTCACAATTTCAAGGTTTTAAAATTTTAAAATTTCAAAATTTCAAGATTTCAAAATTTCAAAATTTCAAAATTTCAAAATTTCAAAATTTCAAAATTTCAAAATTTTAAAATCTCAAAATTTTAAAATTTCAAAATTTCAAAATTTCACTATTTCAAAATTTATAAATTTGAAAATTTCAAAATTTCAAAATTTCAAAATTTCAAAATTTCAAAATTTCAAAATTTCAAAATTTCAAAATTTCAAAATTTCAAAATTTCAAAATTTCAAAATTTCAAAATTTCAAAATTTCAAAATTTCAAAATTTCAAAATTTCAAAATTTCAAAATTTCAAAATTTCAAAATTTCAAAATTTCAAAATTTCAAAATCTCAAAATTTCAAGATTTCAAAATTTCAAAATTTCGAAATTTCAACATTTCAAAATTTTAAAATTTCAAAATTTCAAAATTTCAAAATTTCAAAATTTCAAAATTTCAAAGTTTCAAAATTTTAAAATTTCAAAATTTCGAGATTTCAAAATCTCAAAATTTCAAAATTTTAAAATTTCAAAATTTTAAAATTTCAAAATTTCAAAATTTCAAAATTTCAAAATTTCAAAATTTCAAAATTTCAAAATTTCAAAATTTCAAAATTTCAAAATTTCAACATTTCAAAATTTTAAAATTGCAAAATTTCAAACTTTCAAACTTTCAAAATTTCAAAATTTCAAAACTTCAAAATTTCAAAATATCAAAATTACGAATCTTCAAAATTTTAAAATTTCAAAAAATTTCAAAATTACGAAACTTTAATTTTCAAAATTTCAAAATTTCAAAATTTCAAAAATTCAAAATTCTAAAATTTCAAAATTTTAAAATTACGAAAATTTAAATTTTCAAATTTTCGAAATTCCAAAATTTCAAAATTTTAAAATTCCAAAATTTCAAAATTTCAAAATTTCAAAATTTCAAAATTTCAAAATCTCAAAATTTCAAGATTTCAAAATTTCAAAATTTCAAAATTTCAAAATTTCAAAATTTCAACATTTCAAAATTTTAAAATTTCAAAATTTCAAAATTTCAAAATTTCAAAATTTCAAAATTTCAAAATTTCAAAATTTCAAAGTTTCAACATTTTAAAATTTCCAAATTTCGAGATTTCAAAATTTCAAAATTTCAAAAAATTATAAAATTTCAAAATTTTAAAATTTCAAAATTTCAAAATTTCAAAATTTCAAAATTTCAAAATTTCAAAATTTCAAAATTTCAAAATTTCAAAATTTCAAAATTTCAAAATTTCAAAATTTCAAAATTTCAAAATTTCAAAATTACGAAACTTCAAAAATTTAAAATTTCAAAAAATTTCAAAATTAAGAAATTTTAAAAGTTTCAAAATTTCAAAATTTCAAGATTTCAAAATTTCAAAATTTCAAAATTTTAAAATTTCAAAATTTCAAAATTTCAAAATTTCAAAATTTCACTATTTCAAAATTTATAAATTTGAAAATTTCAAAATTTCAAAATTTCAAAATTTCAAAATTTCAAAACTTCAAAATTTCAAAATTTCAAAATTTCAAAATTTCAAAATTTCAAAATTTCAGAATTTCAAAATTTCAAAATTTCAACATTTCAAAATTTTAAAATTTCAAAATTTCAAACTTTCAAAATTTCAAAATTTCAAAACTTCAAAATTTCAAAATATCAAAATTACGAATCTTCAAAATTTTAAAATTTCAAAAAATTTCAAAATTACGAAACTTTAATTTTCAAAATTTCAAAATTTCAAAAATTCAAAATTCTTAAATTTCAAAATTTTAAAATTACGAAACTTTAAATTTTCAAATTTTCGAAATTCCAAAAACAATCAAAATTTTAAAATTCCAAAATTTCAAAATTTCAAAATTTCAAAATTTCAAAATTTCAAAATTTCAAAATTTCAAAATTTCAAAATTTCAAAATTTCAAAATTTCGAAATTTCAAAGTTTCAAAATTTCAAAATCTCAAAATTTCAAGATTTCAAAATTTCAAAATTTCAAAATTTCAAAATTTTAAAATTTCAAAATTTCAAAATTTCAAAATTTCAAAATTTCAAAATTTCAAAATTTCAAAATTTCAAAATTTCAAAATTTCAAAATTTCAAAATTTCAAAATTTCAAAATTTCAAAGTTTCAAAATTTTAAAATTTCAAAATTTCGAGATTTCAAAATTTCAAAATTTTAAAATTTCAAAATTTTAAAATTTTAAAATTTAAAAATTTCAAAATTTCAAAATTTCAAAATTTCAAAATTTCAAAATGTCAAAATTTCAAAATTTCAAAATTACGAAACTTCAAAATTTTAAAATTTCAAAAAATTTCAAAATTAAGAATTTTTAAATTTTCAAAATTTCAAAATTTCAAAATTTCAAAATTTCAATATATCAAAATTTTTAAATTTTAAAACTTAAGATTTCAAAATTTTAAAATTTCAAAATTTCAAAATTTCAAAATTTCAAAATTTCAAAATTTCAAAATTTCAAAATTTCAAAATTTCAAAATTTCAAAATTTCAAAATTTCAAAATTTCAAAATTTCAAAATTTCAAAATTTCAAAATTTCAAAATTTCAAAATTTCAAAATTTCAAAATTTCAAAATTTCAAAATTTTAAAATTTCAAAATTTCAAAATTTCAAAATTTCAAAATTTCAAAATTTCAAAATTTCAAAATTTCAAAACTTCAAAATTTCAAAATTTCAAAATTTCAAAATTTCGAAATTTCAAAATTTCAAAATTTCAAAATTTTAAAATTTCAAAATTTCAAAATTTCAAAATTTCAAAATTTCAAAATTTCAAAATTTAAAAATTCAAAAATTTCAAAATTTCAAAATTTCAAAATTTCAAAATTTCAAAATTTCAAAATTTCAAAATTTCAAAATTTCAAAATTTCAAAATTTCAAAATTTCAAAATTTCAAAATTTTAAAATTTCAAAATTTTAAAATTTCAAAATTTCAAAATTTCAAAATTTCAAAATTTCAAAATTTCAAAATTTTAAAATTTCAAAATTTCAAAATTTCAAAATTTCAAAATTTCAAAACTTAAAAATTTCAAAATATCAAAATTACGAAACTTCAAAATTTTAAAATTTCAAAATTAAGAAACTTTAAGTTTTCAAAATTTCAAAATTTCAAAGTTTTAAAATTTCAAAACATCAAAATTTTTAAATTTTAAAATTTAAAAATTTCAAAATTTAAAAATTTAAAAATTTCAAAATTTCAAAATTTCAAAATTTCAATATTTCAAAATTTCACAATTTCAAAATTTCAAAATTTCAAAATTTCAAAATTTCAAAATTTCAAAATTTCAAAATTTCAAAATCTTAAAATTTCAAAATTTCAAAATTTCAAAATTTCGAAATTTCAAAGTTTCAACGTTTCAAAATTTTAAAATTTCAAAATTTTAAGATTTCAAAATTTCAAAATTTCAAAATTTCAAAATTTTAAAATTTCAAAATTTTAAAATTTCAAAATTTCAAAATTTCAAAATTTCAAAATTTCAAAATTTCAAAATTTCAAAATTTCAAAATTTCAAAATTTCAAAATTTCAAAATTTCAAAATTTCAAAATTTCAAAATTTCAAAATTTCAAAATTTCAAAATTTCAAAATTTCAAAATTTCAAAATTTCAAGGTTTCAAAATTTTAAAATTTCAAAATTTCAAGATTTCATAATTTCAAAATTTCAAAATTTCAAAATTTTAAAATTTCAAAATTTTAAAATTTTAAAATTTTAAAATTTCAAAATTTTAAAATTTCAAAATTTCAAAACTTCAAAATTTCAAAATATCAAAATTACGAAACTTCAAAATTTTAAAATTTCAAAAAACTTCAAAATTACGAAACTTTAAATTTTCAAAATTTTAAAATATCAAAATTTCAAAATTCTAAAATTTTAGAATTACGAAACTTTAAATTTTCAAATTTTCGAAATACCAAAATATCAAAATTTCAAAATTCCAAAATTTCAAAATTTCAAAATTTCAAAATTTCAAAATTTTAAAATTTCAAAATTTCAAAATTTCAAAATTTCAAAATTTCAAAATTTCAAAATATTAAAATTTCAAAATTTCAACATTTCAAAATTTAAAAATTTCAGAACTTAAAAATTTCAAAATTTCAAAATTTCAAAATTTCAAAATTTCAAAATTTCAAGATTTCAAAATTTCAAAATTTCAACATTTCAAAATTTTAAAATTTCAAAATTTCAAAATTTCAAAATTTCAAAATTTCAAAATATCAAAATTTCAAAATTTCAAAATTTCAAAATTTCAAAATTTCAAAATTTCAAAATTTTAAAATTTCAAAATTTAAAAATTTAAAAATTTAAAAATTTCAAAATTTCAAAATTTCAAAATTTCAAAATTTAAAAATTTCAAAATTTCAAAATTTCAAAATTTCAAAATTTCAAGATTTCAAAATTTCAAAATTTTAAAATTTAAAAATTTCACGATTTCAAAATTTCAAAATATCAAAATTTTTAAATTTTAAAATTTCAAAATTTCAAAATTTCAAAATTTCACTATTTCAAAATTTATAAATTTGAAAATTTCAAAATTTCAAAATTTCAAAATTTCAAAATTTCAAAATTTCAAAATTTCAAAATTTCAAAATTTCAAAATTTCAAAATTTCAAAATTTCAACATTTCAAAATTTTAAAATTTCAAAATTTCAAAATTTCAAAATTTCAAGATTTCAAAATATCAAAATCTCAAAATTTCGAGATTTCAAAATTTCAGAATTTCAAAATTTTAAAATTTCAAAATTTGAAAATTTCAAAATTTCAAAAATTCAAAATTTCAAAATTTCAAAATTTCAAAATTTCAAAATTTCCAGGTTTCAAAATTTTAAAATTTCAAAATTTCAAGATTTCAAAATTTCAAAATTTCAAAATTTCAAAATTTCAAAATTTCAAAATTTCAAAATTTTAAAATTTCAAAATTTAAAAATTTCAAAATTTCAAAATTTCAAAAGTTCAAAATTTCAAAATTTCACTATTTCAAAATTTATAAATTTGATAATTTGAAAATTTGAAAATTTGAAAATTTCAAAATTTCAACATTTTAAAATTTTAAAATTTCAAAATTTCAAACTTTCAAAATTTCAAAATTTCAAAACTTCAAAATTTCAAAATATGAAAATTACGAAACTTCAAAATTTTAAAATTTCAAAAAATTTTCAAAATTTTAAAATATCAAAATTTCAAAATTCTAAAATTTTAAAATTACGAAACTTTAAATTTTCAAATTTTCGAAATACCAAAATTTAAAAAAAAAATTTGAAAATTTAAAAATATTAAAATTTCAGAATTTCAACATTTCAAAATTTCAAAATTTCAGAATTTCAAAATTTCAAAATTTCAAAATTTCAAAATTTCAAGATTTAAAAATTTCAAAATTTCAAAATTTCAACATTTCAAAATTTTAAAATTTCAAAATTTCAAAATTTCAAAATTTCAAAATTTCAAAATTTCAAAATTTCAAAATTTCAAAATTTCAAAATTTCAAAATTTCAAAATTTCAAAATTTCAAAATTTCAAAATTTCGAAATTTCAAAATTTCAAAATTTCAAAATTTCAAAATTTCAAAATTTCAAAGTTTCAAAATTTTAAAATTTCAAAATTTCAAGATTTCAAAATTTCAAAATTTCAAAATTTCAAAATTTCAAAATTTCAAAATTTCAAAATTTCAAAATTTCAAAATTTCAAAATTTCAAAATTTCAAAATATCAAAATTTCTAAATTTTAAAATTTAAAAATTTAAAAATTTAAAAATTTAAAAATTTAAAAATTTAAAAATTTAAAAATTTAAAAATTTAAAAATTTCAAAATTTCAAAATTCCAAAATTTCAAAATTTCAAAATTTCAAAATTTCAAAATTTCAAAATTTCAAAATTTCAAAATTTCAAAATTTCAAAATTTCAAAATATTAAAATTTCAAAATTTCAACATTTCAAAATTTAAAAATTTCAGAACTTAAAAATTTCAAAATTTCAAAATTTCAAAATTTCAAAATTTCAAAATTTCAAAATTTCAAGATTTCAAAATTTCAAAATTTCAACATTTCAAAATTTTAAATTTCAAAATTTCAAAATTTCAAAATTTCAAAATTTCAAAATATCAAAATTTCAAAATTTCAAAATTTCAAAGTTTCAAAATTTTAAAATTTCAAAATTTCAAGATTTCAAAATTTCAAAATTTCAAAATTTCAAAATTTCAAAATTTCAAAATTTCAAAATTTTAAAATTTCAAAATTTAAAAATATCAAAATTTTTAAATTTAAAAATTTAAAAATTTAAAAATTTCAAAATTTCAAAATTTCAAAATTTCAAAATTTCAAAATTTCAAAATTTCAAAATTTCAAAATTTAAAAATTTAAAAATTTAAAAATTTAAAAATTTAAAAATTTAAAAATTTCAAAATTTCAAAATTTCAAAATTTCAAAATTTCAAAATTTCAAAATTTCAAAATTTTAAAATTTCAAAATTTCAAAATTTCAAAATTTAAAAATTTCAAAATTTCAAAATTTCAAGATTTCAAAATTTCAAAATTTTAAAATTTAAAAATTTCACGATTTCAAAATTTCAAAATATCAAAATTTTTAAATTTTAAAATTTCAAAATTTCAAAATTTCAAAATTTCACTATTTCAAAATTTATAAATTTGAAAATTTCAAAATTTCAAAATTTCAAAATTTCAAAATTTCAAAATTTCAAAATTTCAAAATTTCAAAATTTCAAAATTTCAAAATTTCAAAATTTCAAAATTTCAAAATTTCAAAATTTCAACATTTCAAAATTTTAAAATTTCAAAATTTCAAAATTTCAAAATTTCAAGATTTCAAAATATCAAAATCTCAAAATTTCGAGATTTCAAAATTTCAGAATTTCAAAATTTTAAAATTTCAAAATTTGAAAATTTCAAAATTTCAAAAATTCAAAATTTCAAAATTTCAAAATTTCAAAATTTCCAGGTTTCAAAATTTTAAAATTTCAAAATTTCAAGATTTCAAAATTTCAAAATTTCAAAATTTCAAAATTTCAAAATTTCAAAATTTCAAAATTTTAAAATTTCAAAATTTAAAAATTTCAAAATTTCAAAATTTCAAAAGTTCAAAATTTCAAAATTTCACTATTTCAAAATTTATAAATTTGATAATTTGAAAATTTGAAAATTTGAAAATTTCAAAATTTCAACATTTTAAAATTTTAAAATTTCAAAATTTCAAACTTTCAAAATTTCAAAATTTCAAAACTTCAAAATTTCAAAATATGAAAATTACGAAACTTCAAAATTTTAAAATTTCAAAAAATTTTCAAAATTTTAAAATATCAAAATTTCAAAATTCTAAAATTTTAAAATTACGAAACTTTAAATTTTCAAATTTTCGAAATACCAAAATTTAAAAAAAAAATTTGAAAATTTAAAAATATTAAAATTTCAGAATTTCAACATTTCAAAATTTCAAAATTTCAGAATTTCAAAATTTCAAAATTTCAAAATTTCAAAATTTCAAGATTTCAAAATTTCAAAATTTCAAAATTTCAACATTTCAAAATTTTAAAATTTCAAAATTTCAAAATTTCAAAATTTCAAAATTTCAAAATTTCAAAATTTCAAAATTTCAAAATTTCAAAATTTCAAAATTTCAAAATTTCAAAATTTCAAAATTTCAAAATTTCAAAATTTCAAAATTTCAAAATTTCAAAATTTCAAAATTTCAAAATTTCAAAGTTTCAAAATTTTAAAATTTCAAAATTTCAAGATTTCAAAATTTCAAAATTTCAAAATTTCAAAATTTCAAAATTTCAAAATTTCAAAATTTTAAAATTTCAAAATTTCAAAATTTCAAAATTTCAAAATATCAAAATTTCTAAATTTTAAAATTTAAAAATTTAAAAATTTAAAAATTTAAAAATTTAAAAATTTAAAAATTTAAAAATTTAAAAATTTAAAAATTTAAAAATTTCAAAATTTCAAAATTTCAAATTTTCAAAATTTCAAAATTTCAAAATTTCAAAATTTCTAAATTTCAAAATTTCAAAATTTCAAAATTTCAAAATTTCAAAATTTCAAAATTTCAAAATTTTAAAATTTCAAAATTTCAAAATTTCAAAATTTCAAAATTTCAAAATTTCAAAATTTAAAAATTTCAAAATTTAAAAATTTAAAAATTTCAAAATTTCAAAATTTCAAAATTTCAAAATTTCAAAATTTCAAAATTTGAAAATTTCGAAATTTCAAAATTTCAAAATTTCACAATTTCAAGGTTTTAAAATTTTAAAATTTCAAAATTTTAAGATTTCAAAATTTCAAAATTTCAAAATTTCAAAATTTCAAAATTTCAAAATTTCAAAATTTCAAAATTTTAAAATCTCAAAATTTTAAAATTTCAAAATTTCAAAATTTCAAAATTTCACTATTTCAAAATTTATAAATTTCAAAATTTCAAAATTTCAAAATTTCAAAATTTCAAAATTTCAAAATTTCAAAATTTCAAAATTTCAAAATTTCAAAATTTCAAAATTTCACTATTTCAAAATTTATAAATTTGAAAATTTGAAAATTTCAAAATTTCAAAATTTCAAAATTTCAAAATTTCAAAATTTCAAAATTTCAAAATTTCAAAATTTCAAAGTTTCAAAATTTTAAAATTTCAAAATTTCAAGATTTCAAAATTTCAAAATTTCAAAATTTCAAAATTTCAAAATTTCAAAATTTTAAAATTTCAAAATTTCAAAATTTCAAAATTTCAAAATATCAAAATTTCTAAATTTTAAAATTTAAAAATTTAAAAATTTAAAAATTTAAAAATTTAAAAATTTAAAAATTTAAAAATTTAAAAATTTAAAAATTTCAAAATTTCAAAATTTCAAAATTTCAAAATTTCAAATTTTCAAAATTTCAAAATTTCAAAATTTCAAAATTTCAAAATTTCAAAATTTCAAAACTTCAAAATTTCAAAATTTGAAAATTTCAAAATTTTAAAATTTCAAAATTTCAAAATTTTAAAATTTCAAAATTTCAAAATTTCAAAATTTCAAAATTTCAAAATTTAAAAATTTAAAAATTTAAAAATTTAAAAATTTCAAAATTTCAAAATTTTAAAATTTCAAAATTTCAAAATTTCAAAATTTCAAAATTTGAAAATTTCGAAATTTCAAAATTTCAAAATTTCACAATTTCAAGGTTTTAAAATTTTAAAATTTCAAAATTTCAAGATTTCAAAATTTCAAAATTTCAAAATTTCAAAATTTCAAAATTTCAAAATTTCAAAATTTCAAAATTTTAAAATCTCAAAATTTTAAAATTTCAAAATTTCAAAATTTCAAAATTTCACTATTTCAAAATTTATAAATTTAAAAATTTGAAAATTTCAAAATTTCAAAATTTCAAAATTTCAAAATTTCAAAATTTCAAAATTTCAAAATTTCAAAATTTCAAAATTTCAAAATTTCAAAATTTCAAAATTTCAAAATTTCAAAATTTCAAAATTTCAAAATTTCAAAATCTCAAAATTTCAAGATTTCAAAATTTCAAAATTTCGAAATTTCAACATTTCAAAATTTCGAAATTTCAAAATTTCAAAATTTCAAAATTTCAAAATTTCAAAATTTCGAAATTTCAAAATTTCAAAATTTCAAAGTTTCAAAATTTTAAAATTTCAAAATTTCGAGATTTCAAAATTTCAAAATTTCAAAATTTTAAAATTTCAAAATTTTAAAATTTCAAAATTTCAAAATTTCAAAATTTCAAAATTTCAAAATTTCAAAATTTCAAAATTTCAAAATTTCAAAATTTCAAAATTTCAAAATTTCAAAATTTCAAAATTTCAAGATTTCAAAATTTCAAAATTTCAAAATTTCAAAATTTCAAAATTTCAAAATTTTAAAATTTCAAAATTTCAAAATTTCAAAATTTCAAAATATCAAAATTTCTAAATTTTAAAATTTAAAAATTTAAAAATTTAAAAATTTAAAAATTTAAAAATTTAAAAATTTAAAAATTTAAAAATTTAAAAATTTAAAAATTTCAAAATTTCAAAATTTCAAAATTTCAAATTTTCAAAATTTCAAAATTTCAAAATTTCAAAATTTCAAAATTTCAAAATTTCAAAATTTCAAAATTTTAAAATTTCAAAATTTCAAAATTTTAAAATTTCAAAATTTCAAAATTTCAAAATTTCAAAATTTAAAAATTTAAAAATTTAAAAATTTAAAAATTTAAAAATTTAAAAATTTCAAAATTTCAAAATTTCAAAATTTCAAAATTTCAAAATTTCAAAATTTCAAAATTTCAAAATTTCAAAATTTCAAAATTTCAAAATTTGAAAATTTCGAAATTTCAAAATTTCAAAATTTCACAATTTCAAGGTTTTAAAATTTTAAAATTTCAAAATTTCAAGATTTCAAAATTTCAAAATTTCAAAATTTCAAAATTTCAAAATTTCAAAATTTTAAAATCTCAAAATTTTAAAATTTCAAAATTTCAAAATTTCAAAATTTCACTATTTCAAAATTTATAAATTTAAAAATTTGAAAATTTCAAAATTTCAAAATTTCAAAATTTCAAAATTTCAAAATTTCAAAATTTCAAAATTTCAAAATTTCAAAATTTCAAAATTTCAAAATTTCAAAATTTCAAAATCTCAAAATTTCAAGATTTCAAAATTTCAAAATTTCGAAATTTCAACATTTCAAAATTTCGAAATTTCAAAATTTCAAAATTTCAAAATTTCAAAATTTCAAAATTTCAAAATTTCAAAGTTTCAAAATTTTAAAATTTCAAAATTTCGAGATTTCAAAATTTCAAAATTTCAAAATTTTAAAATTTCAAAATTTTAAAATTACAAAATTTCAAAATTTCAAAATTTCAAAATTTCAAAATTTCAAAATTACGAAATTTCAAAATTTTAAAATTTCAAAAAATTTCAAAATTAAGAAATTTTAAAAGTTTCAAAATTTCAAAATTTCAAAATTTCAAAATTTCAAAATTTCAAAATTTCAAAATTTCAAAATTTCAAAATTTCAAAATTTCAAAATTTCAAAATTTCAAAATTTCAAAATTTCAAAATATCAAAATTTTTAAATTTTAAAACTTAAAAATTTCAAAATTTTAAAATTTCAAAATTTCAAAATTTCAAAATATCAAAATTTCAAAATTTCAAAATTTCAATATTTCAAAATTTCAAAATTTCAAAATTTCAAAATTTCAAAATTTCAAAGTTTCAAAATTTTAAAATTTCAAAATTTCAAGATTTCAAAATTTCAAAATTTCAAAATTTCAAAATTTCAAAATTTTAAAATTTCAAAATTTCAAAATTTCAAAATTTCAAAATTTCAAAATATCAAAATTTCTAAATTTTAAAATTTAAAAATTTAAAAATTTAAAAATTTAAAAATTTAAAAATTTAAAAATTTCAAAATTTCAAAATTTCAAAATTTCAAAATTTCAAATTTTCAAAACTTCAAAATTTCAAAATTTCAAAATTTCAAATTTTCAAAATTTCAAAATTTCAAAATTTCAAAATTTCAAAATTTCAAAATTTCAAAATTTCAAAATTTCAAAATTTCAAAATTTCAAAATTTAAAAATTTCAAAATTTCAAAATTTCAAAATTTCAAAATTTCAAAATTTCAAAATTTCAAAATTTCAAAATTTAAAAATTTCAAAATTTCAAAATTTGAAAATTTCGAAATTTCAAAATTTCAAAATTTCACAATTTCAAGGTTTTAAAATTTTAAAATTTCAAAATTTCAAAATTTCAAGATTTCAAAATTTCAAAATTTCAAAATTTCAAAATTTCAAAATTTTAAAATCTCAAAATTTTAAAATTTCAAAATTTCAAAATTTCAAAATTTCACTATTTCAAAATTTATAAATTTGAAAATTTGAAAATTTCAAAATTTCAAAATTTCAAAATTTCAAAATTTCAAAATTTCAAAATTTCAAAATTTCAAAATTTCAAAATTTCAAAATTTCAAAATTTCAAAATTTCAAAATTTCAAAATTTCAAAATTTCAAAATCTCAAAATTTCAAGATTTCAAAATTTCAAAATATCGAAATTTCAACATTTCAAAATTTTAAAATTTCAAAATTTCAAAATTTCAAAATTTCAAAATTTCAAAATTTCAAAGTTTCAAAATTTTAAAATTTCAAAATTTCGAGATTTCAAAATTTCAAAATTTCAAAATTTTAAAATTTCAAAATTTTAAAATTTCAAAATTTCAAAATTTCAAAATTTCAAAATTTCAAAATTTCAAAATTTCAAAATTTCAAAATTTCAAAATTTCAACATTTCAAAATTTTAAAATTTCAAACTTTCAAAATTTCAAAATTTCAAAACTTCAAAATTTCAAAATATCAAAATAACGAATCTTCAAAATTTTAAAATTTCAAAAAATTTCAAAATTACGAAACTTTAATTTTCAAAATTTCAAAATTTCAAAATTTCAAAATTCTAAAATTTCAAAATTTTAAAATTACGAAAATTTAAATTTTCAAATTTTCGAAATTCCAAAATTTCAAAATTTTAAAATTCCAAAATTTCAAAATTTCAAAATTTCAAAATTTCAAAATTTTAATATTTCAAAATTTCAAAATTTCAAAATTTCAAAATTTCAAAATTTCAAAATTTCAAAATTTCAAAATTTTTAAATTTCAAAATTTCAAAATTTCAAAATTTCTAAATCTCAAAATTTCAAGATTTCAAAATTTCAAAATTTTTAAATTTCAAAATTTCAAAATTTCAAAATTTCTAAATCTCAAAATTTCAAGATTTCAAAATTTCAAAATTTCAAAATTTCAAAATTTCGAAATTTCAAAATTTCAAAATTTCAAAATTTCAAAATTTCAAAATTTCAAAATTTCAAAGTTTCAAAATTTTAAAATTTCCAAATTTCGAGATTTCAAAATTTCAAAATTTCAAAAAATTATAAAATTTCAAAATTTTAAAATTTCAAAATTTCAAAATTTCAAAATTTCAAAATTTCAAAATTTCAAAATTTCAAAATTTCAAAACTTCAAAATTTCAAAATTTCAAAATTTCAAAATTTCAAAATTTCAAAATTTCAAAATTTCAAAATTTCAAAATTTCAAAATTTCAAAATTTCAAAATTTCAAAATTTCAAAGTTTCAAAATTTTAAAATTTCCAAATTTCGAGATTTCAAAATTTCAAAATTTCAAAAAATTATAAAATTTCAAAATTTTAAAATTTCAAAATTTCAAAATTTCAAAATTTCAAAATTTCAAAATTTCAAAATTTCAAAGTTTCAAAATTTTAAAATTTCGAGATTTCAAAATTTCAAAATTTCAAAAAATTATAAAATTTCAAAATTTTAAAATTTCAAAATTTCAAAATTTCAAAATTTCAAAAAATTATAAAATTTCAAAATTTTAAAATTTCAAAATTTCAAAATTTCAAATTTTCAAAATTTCAAAATTTCAAAATTTCAAAATTTCAAAATTTCAAAATTTCAAAATTTCAAAATTTCAAAATTTCAAAATTTCAAAATTTCAAAATTACGAAACTTCAAAATTTTAAAATTTCAAAAAATTTCAAAATTAAGAAATTTTAAAAGTTTCAAAATTTCAAAATTTCAAAATTTCAAAATTTCAAAATTTCAAAATTTCAAAATTTCAAAATATCAAAATTTTTAAATTTTAAAACTTAAAAATTTCAAAATTTTAAAATTTCAAAATTTCAAAATTTCAAAATTTCAAAATTTCAAAATATCAAAATTTCAAAATTTCAAAATTTCAATATTTCAAAATTTCAAAATTTCAAAATTTCAAAATTTCAAAATTTCAAAATTTCAAAATTTCAAAATTTCAAAATTTCAAAATTTCAAAATTTCAAAATTTCAAAATTTCAAAATTTCAAAATTTCAAAATTTCGAAATTTCAAAATTTCAAAATTTCAAAATTTCTAAATTTCAAAATTTCAAAGTTTAAAAATTTCAAAATTTCAAAATTTCAAAATTTCAAAATTTCAAAATTTCAAAATTTCAAAATTTCAAAATTTTAAAATTTCAAAATTTTAAAATTTCAAAATTTCAAAATTTCAAAATTTCAAAATTTCAAAATTTCAAAATTTCAAAGTTTTAAAATTTTAAAATTTTAAAATTTCAAAATTTCAAGATTTCAAAATTTCAAACTTTCAAAATTTCAAAATTTCAAAATTTCAAAATTTCAAAATTTCAAAATTTCAAAATTTCAAAATTTCAAAATTTCAAAATTTTAAAATTTCAAAATTTTAAAATTTCAAAATTTCAAAATTTCAAAATTTCACTATTTCAAAATCTATAAATTTGAAAATTTCAAAATTTTAAAATTTCAAAATTTCAAAATTTCAAAATTTCAAAATTTCAAAACTTCAAAATTTCAAAATTTCAAAATTTCAAAATTTCAAAATTTCAGAATTTCAAAATTTCAAAATTTCAACATTTCAAAGTTTTAAAATTTCAAAATTTCAAACTTTCAAAATTTCAAAATTTCAAAACTTCAAAATTTCAAAATATCAAAATTACGAATCTTCAAAATTTTAAAATTTCAAAAAATTTCAAAATTAAGAAACTTTAATTTTCAAAATTTCAAAATTTCAAAATTTCAAAATTTCAAAATTCTAAAATTTCAAAATTTTAAAATTACGAAACTTTAAATTTTCAAATTTTCGAAATTCCAAGAACAATCAAAATTTTAAAATTCCAAAATTTCAAAATTCCAAAATTTCAAAATTTCAAAATTTCAAAATTTCAAAATTTCAAAATTTCAAAATTTCAAAATTTCAAAATTTCAAAATTTCAAAATCTCAAAATTTTAAGATTTCAAAATTTCAAAATTTCAAAATTTAAAAATTTCAACATTTCACAATTTTAAAATTTCAAAAATTTAAAATTTCAAAATTTCAAAATTTCAAAATTTCAAAATTTCAAAATTTCAAAATTTCAAAATTTCAAAATTTCAAAATTTCAAAATTTCAAAATTTCAAAATTTCAAAATTTCAAAATTTCAAAATTTCAAAATTTCAAAATTTCAAAGTTTCAAAATTTTAAAATTTCAAAATTTCGAGATTTCAAAATTTCAAAATTTTAAAATTTCAAAATTTTAAAATTTCAAAATTTAAAAATTTCAAAATTTCAAAATTTCAAAATTTCAAAATTTCAAAATGTCAAAATTTCAAAATTTCAAAATTACGAAACTTCAAAATTTTAAAATTTCAAAAAATTTCAAAATTAAGAAACTTTAAATTTTCAAAATTTCAAAATTTCAAAATCTCAAAATTTCAATATATCAAAATTTTTAAATTTTAAAACTTAAAATTTCAAAATTTTAAAATTTCAAAATTTCAAAATTTCAAAATTTCAAAATTTCAAAATTTCAAAATTTCAAAATTTCAAAATTTCAAAATTTCAAAATTTCAAAATTTCAAAATTTCAAAATTTCAAAATTTCAAAATTTCAAAATTTCAAAATTTCAAAATTTCAAAATTTCAAAATTTCAAAATTTCAAAATTTCAAAATTTCAAAATTTCAAAATTTCAAAATTTCGAAATTTCAAAATTTCAAAATTTCAAAATTTCAAAATTTCAAAATTTTAAAATTTCAAAATTTCAAAATTTCAAAATTTCAAAATTTCAAAATTAAAAAATTTAAAAATTTCAAAATTTCAAAATTTCAAAATATCAAAATTACGAAACTTCAAAATTTTAATATTTCAAAATTAAGAAACTTTAAGTTTTCAAAATTTCAAAATTTCAAAATTTTAAAATTTCAAAACATCAAAATTTTAAAATTTAAATTAAAATTTAAAAATTTCATAATTTAAATTAAAATTTAAAAATTTCAAAATTTAAAAATTTCAAAATTTCAAAATTTCAAAATTTCAAAATTTCAAAATTTCAAAATTTCAAAATTTCAAAATTTCAATATTTCAAAATTTCACAATTTCAAAATTTCAAAATTTCAAAATATCAAAATTTCAAAATTTCAAAATTTCAAAATTTCAAAATTTCAAAATTTCAAAATTTCAAAATTTCAAAATTTCAAAATTTCAAAATCTTAAAATTTCAAAATTTCAAAATTTCAAAATTTCGAAATTTCAAAGTTTCAAAGTTTCAAAATTTTAAAATTTCAAAATTTTAAGATTTCAAAATTTCGAAATTTCAAAATTTCAAAATTTTAAAATTTCAAAATTTTAAAATTTCAAAATTTCAAAATTTCAAAATTTCAAAATTTCAAAATTTCAAAATTTCAAAATTTCAAAATTTCAAAATTTCAAAATTTCAAAATTTCAAAATTTCAAAATTTCAAAATTTCAAAATTTCAAAATTTCAAAATTTCAAAATTTCAAAATTTCAAAATTTCAAAATTTCAAAATTTCAAAATTTCAATATTTCAAAATTTCAAAATTTCAAAATTTCAAAATTTCAAAATTTCAAAATTTCAAGGTTTTAAAATTTTAAAATTTCAAAATTTCAAGATTTCATAATTTCAAAATTTCAAAATTTCAAAATTTTAAAATTTCAAAATTTTAAAATTTCAAAATTTTAAAATTTCAAAATTTTAAAAATTTCAAAATTTTAAAATTTCAAAATTTTAAAATTTCAAAATTTCAAAACATCAAAATTTCAAAATATCAAAATTACGAAACTTCAAAATTTTAAAATTTCAAAAAACTTCAAAATTACGAAACTTTAAATTTTCAAAATTTTAAAATATCAAAATTTCAAAATTCTAAAATTTAAGAATTACGAAACTTTAAATTTTCAAATTTTCGAAATACCAAAATATCAAAATTTCAAAATTCCAAAATTTCAAAATTTCAAAATTTCAAAATTTCAAAATTTCAAAATTTCAAAATTTCAAAATTTCAAAATATTAAAATTTCAAAATTTCAACATTTCAAAATTTAAAAATTTCAGAACTTCAAAATTTCAAAATTTCAAAATTTCAAAATTTCAAAATTTCAAAATTTCAAAATTTCAAAATTTCAAGATTTCAAAATTTCAAAATTTCAACATTTCAAAATTTTAAAATTTCAAAATTTCAAAATTTCAAAATATCAAAATTTCAAAATTTCAAAATTTCAAAATTTCAAAGTTTCAAAATTTTAAGATTTCAAAATTTCAAGATTTCAAAATTTCAAAATTTCAAAATTTCAAAATTTCAAAATTTCAAAATTTTAAAATTTCAAAATTTCAAAATTTAAAAATATCAAAATTTTTAAATTTTAAAATTTTAAAATTTTAAAATTTCAAAATTTCAAAATTTCAAAATTTCAAAATTTCAAAATTTCAAAATTTCAAAATTTCAAAATTTCAAAATTTCAAAATTTAAAAATTTAAAAATTTAAAAATTTAAAAATTTAAAAATTTAAAAATTTAAAAATTTAAAAATTTCAAAATTTCAAAATTTCAAAATTTCAAAATTTCAAAATTTTAAAATTTCAAAATTTCAAAATTTAAAAATTTAAAAATTTCAAAAC
>CATPCP010000184.1:0-15336 GCA_955652365.1 Eristalinus aeneus | reverse complement strand
TGAAATTTTGAAATTTTGAAATTTTGAAATTTTGAAATTTTGAAATTTTGAAATTTTGAAATTTTGAAATTTTGAAATTTTGAAATTTTGAAATTTTGAAATTTTGAAATTTTGAAATTTTGAAATTATAAAATTTTGAAATTTTGAAATTTTGAAATCTTGAAATTTTGATATTTTGAAATTTTGAAATTTTGATATTTTTAAATTTTGAAATTTTTAAATTTTTAAATTTTGAAATTTTTAAATTTTGAAATTTTGAAATTTTGAAATTTCGAAATTTTGAAATTTTGAAATTTTGAAATTTTTAAATTTTGAAATTTCTAAATTTTTAAATTTTGAAATTTTGAAATTTTGAAATTTTGAAATTTCGAAATTTTGAAATTTTGAAATTTTGAAATTTTGAAATTTTGAAATTTTGAAATTTTAAAATTTTGAAATTTTGAAATTTTGAAATCTTGAAATTTTGATATTTTGAAATTTTGAAATTTTGAAATTATAAAATTTTGAAATTTTTAAATTTTGAAATTTCGAAATTTTGAAATTTTGAAATTTTGAAATTTTGAAATTTTGAAATTTTGAAATTTTGAAATTTTGAAATTTTGAAATTTTGAAATTTTGAAATTTTGAAATTTTGAAATTTTGAAATTTTGAAATTTTGAAATTGTAAAATTTTGAAATTTTGAAATTTTGAAATTCTTAAATTAAAAAATTCTGAAATTTTGAAATTTTGAAATTTTGAAATTTTGAAATTTTGAAATTTTGAAATTTTTAAATTTTGAAATTTTGAAATTTTGAAATTTTGAAATTTTGAAATTTTGAAATTTTGAAATTCTGAAATTTTAAAATTTTGAAATTTTGAAATTTTGAAATTTTGAAATTTTGAAATTTTGAAATTTTGAAATTTGGATATTTTGAAATTTTGACATTTTGTAATTTTGAAATTTTGAAATTTGTAAATTTTGAATTTTTGAAATTTTGAAATTTTGAAATTTTGAAATTTTGAAATTTTGAAATTTTGAAATTTTGGAATTTTGAAATTTTGAAATTTTGAAATTTTTAAATTTTGAAATTTTGAAATTTTGAAATTTTGAAATTTTGAAATTTTGAAATTTTGAAATTTTTAAATTTTAAAATTTTTAAATTCTTAAATTTTTAAATTCTTAAATTTTGAAATTTTGAAATTTTTAAATTTTGGAATTCTAAAATTTTGAAATTTTGAAATTTTGAAATTTTGAAATTTTGAAATTTTGAAATTTTGAAATTTTGAAATTTCGAAATTTCGAAATCTTAAAATTTTGAACTTTTTAAATTTTTAAATCTTGAAATTTTGAAATTTTGAAATTTTGAAATTTTGAAATTTTGAAATTTTGAAATTTTGAAATTTTGAAATTTTGAAATTCTGAAATTTTAAAATTTTGAAATTTTGAAATTTTAAAATTTTAAAATGTTGAAATTTTGAAATTTTGAAATTTTGAATTTTTGAAATTTTGAAATTTTAAAATTTTGAAAATTTGAAATTTTAAAATTTTGAAATTTTGAAATTTTGAAATTTTGAAATTTTGAAATTTCGAAATTTCGAAATCTTAAAATTTTGAACTTTTTAAATTTTTAAATCTTGAAATTTTAAAATTTTGAAATTTTGCAATTTTGAAATTTTGAAATTTTGAAATTTTGAAATTTTGAAATTTTGAAATTTTGAAATTTTAAAATTTTGAAATTTTGAAATTTTGAATTTTTGAAATTTTGAAATTTTAAAATTTTGAAATTTTGAAATTTTGAAATTTTAAAATTTTGAAATTTTGAAATTTTGAAATTTTGAAATTTTGAAATTTTGAAATTTTGAAATTTTGAAATTTTGAAATTTTGAAATTTTGAAATTTTGAAATTTTGAAATTTTGAAATTATGAAATTTTGAAATTTTGAAATTTTGAAATTATAAAATTTTGAAATTTTGAAATTTTGAAATTTTGAAATTTTGAAATTTTGAAATTTTGATATTTTTAAATTTTGAAATTTTTAAATTTTGAAATTTTGAAATTTTTAAATTTTGAAATTTTGAAATTTTGAAATTTCGAAATTTTGAAATTTTGAAATTTTGAAATTTTGAAATTTTGAAATTTTGAAATTTTTAAATTTTGAAATTTTGAAATTTTGAAATTTTGAAATTTCGAAATTTTGAAATTTTGAAATTTTGAAATTTTGAAATTTTGAAATTTTAAAATTTTGAAATTTTGAAATTTTGAAATCTTGAAATTTTGATATTTTGAAATTTTGAAATTTTGAAATTATAAAATTTTGAAATTTTTAAATTTTTAAATTTCGAAATTTTGAAATTTTGAAATTTTGAAATTTTGAAATTTTGAAATTTTGAAATTTTGAAATTTTGAAATTTTGAAATTTTGAAATTTTGAAATTTTGAAATTTTGAAATTGTAAAATTTTGAAATTTTGAAATTTTGAAATTTTGAAATTCTTAAATTAGAAAATTCTGAAATTTTGAAATTTTGAAATTTTGAAATTTTGAAATTTTGAAATTTTGAAATTTTGAAATTTTGAAATTTTGAAATTTTTAAATTTTGAAATTTTGAAATTTTGAAATTTTGAAATTTTGAAATTTTGAAATTTTGAAATTCTGAAATTTTAAAATTTTGAAATTTTGAAATTTTGAAATTTTGAAATTTTGAAATTTTGAAATTTTGAAATTTGGATATTTTGAAATTTTGACATTTTGTAATTTTGAAATTTTGAAATTTGTAAATTTTGAATTTTTGAAATTTTGAAATTTTGAAATTTTGAAATTTTGAAATTTTGAAATTTTGAAATTTTGAAATTTTGAAATTTTGGAATTTTGAAATTTTGAAATTTTTAAATTTTGAAATTTTGAAATTTTGAAATTTTGAAATTTTGAAATTTTTAAATTTTTAAATTTTTAAATTTTTAAATTTTAAAATTTTTAAATTCTTAAATTTTTAAATTCTTAAATTTTGAAATTTTGAAATTTTTAAATTTTGGAATTCTAAAATTTTGAAATTTTGAAATTTTGAAATTTTGAAATTTTGAAATTTTGAAATTTTGAAATTTTGAAATTTCGAAATTTCGAAATCTTAAAATTTTGAACTTTTTAAATTTTTAAATCTTGAAATTTTGAAATTTTGAAATTTTGAAATTTTGAAATTTTGAAATTTTGAAATTTTGAAATTTTGAAATTCTGAAATTTTAAAATTTTGAAATTTTGAAATTTTAAAATTTTAAAATGTTGAAATTTTGAAATTTTGAAATTTTGAATTTTTGAAATTTTGAAATTTTAAAATTTTCAAAATTTGAAATTTTAAAATTTTGAAATTTTGAAATTTTGAAATTTTGAAATTTTGAAATTTCGAAATTTCGAAATCTTAAAATTTTGAACTTTTTAAATTTTTAAATCTTGAAATTTTAAAATTTTGAAATTTTGCAATTTTGAAATTTTGAAATTTTGAAATTTTGAAATTTTGAAATTTTGAAATTTTGAAATTTTGAAATTTTGAAATTTTGAAATTTTGAAATTTTGAAATTTTGAAATTTTGAAATTTTGAAATTTTGAATTTTTGAAATTTTGAAATTTTAAAATTTTGAAATTTTGAAATTTTGAAATTTTGAAATTTTAAAATTTTGAAATTTTGAAATTTTGAAATTTTGAAATTTTGAAATTTTGAAATTTTGAAATTTTGAAATTTTGAAATTTTGAAATTTTGAAATTTTGAAATTTTGAAATTTTGAAATTTTGAAATTTTGAAATTTTGAAATTTTGAAATTTTGAATTTTTGAAATTTTGAAATTTTAAAATTTTGAAAATTTGAAATTTTAAAATTTTGAAATTTTGAAATTTTGAAATTTTGAAATTTTGAAATTTTGAAATTTTGAAATTTTGAAATTTTGAAATTTCGAAATTTCGAAATCTTAAAATTTTGAACTTTTTAAATTTTTAAATCTTGAAATTTTGAAATTTTGAAATTTTGCAATTTTGAAATTTTGAAATTTTGAAATTTTGAAATTTTGAAATTTTGAAATTTTGAAATTTTGAAATTTTGAAATTTTGAAATTTTGAAATTTTGAAATTTTGAAATTTTGAAATTTTGAAATTTTGAAATTTTTAAATTTTGAAATTTTTAAATTTTGAAATTTTGAAATTTTGGAATTTTGAAATTTTGAAATTTAGAAATTTTGAAATTCTTAAATTTTTAAATTCTTAAATTTTGAAATTTTGAAATTTTGAAATTTTGGAATTTAGAAATTTAGAAATTTAGAAATTTTGAAATTTTGAAATTTTGAAATTTTGAAATTTTGAAATTTTGAAATTTTGAAATTTTGAAATTTTGAAATTTTGAAATTTTGAAATTTTGAAATTTTGAAATTTTGAAATTTTGAAATTCTGAAATTTTAAAATTTTGAAATTTTGAAATTTTGAAATTTTGAAATTTTGAAATTATGAAATTTTGAAATTGTGAAATTTTGAGATTTTGAGATTTTGAAATTTTGAAATTTGGATATTTTGAAATTCTAAAATTTTGAAATTTTAAAATTTTGAAGTTTTGAAATTTTGAAATTTTGAAATTTTGAAATTTTGGAATTTTGAAATTTTGAAATTTTGAAATTTTGAAATTTTGAAATTTTGAAATTTTGAAATTTTGAAATTTTGAAATTTTGAAATTTTGAAATTTTGAAATTTTGAAATTTTGAAATTTTGAAATTTTGAAATTTTGAAATTTTGAAATTTTGAAATTTTGAAATTTTGAAATTTTGAAATTTTGAATTTTTGAAATTTTGAAATTTTGAAATTTTAAAATTTTGAAATTTTGAATGTTTGAAATTTTAAAATTTTGAAATTTTGAAAGTTTGAAATTTTAAAATTTTGAAATTTTGAAATTTTGAAATTTTAGAATTTTGAAATTTTGAGATTTGTAAATTTTGAAATTTAGAAAATTTTGAAATTTTGAAATTTTGAAATTTTGAAATTTTGAAATTTTGAAATTTTGAAATTTTGAAATTTTGAAATTTTGAAATTTTGAAATTTTGAAATTTTGAAATTTTGAAATTGTGAAATTTTGAGATTTTGAGATTTTGAAATTTTGAAATTGTGAAATTTTGAAATTTTGAAATTTTGAAATTTTGAAATTTTGAAATTTTGAAATTTTGAAATTTTGAAATTTTGAAATTGTGAAATTTTGAGATTTTGAGATTTTGAAATTTTGAAATTTTGAAATTTGGATATTTTGAAATTCTAAAATTTTGAAATTTTAAAATTTTGAAGTTTCGAAATTTTGAAATTTTGAAATTTTGAAATTTTGAAATTTTGGAATTTTGAAATTTTGAAATTTTGAAATTTTGAAATTTTGAAATTTTGAAATTTTGAAATTTTGAAATTTTGAAATTTTGAAATTTTGAAATTTTGAAATTTTGAAATTTTGAAATTTTGAAATTTTGAAATTTTGAAATTTTGAAATTTTGAAATTTTGAAACTTTGAAATTTTGAAATTTTGAAATTTTAAAATTTTGAAATGTTTAAAGGTTTGAAATTTTAAAATTTTGAAATTTTGAAATTTTGAAAGTTTGAAATTTTAAAATTTTGAAATTTTGAGATTTTGAAATTTTGAAATTTAGAAAATTTTGAAATTTTGAAATTTTGAAATTTTGAAATTTTAAAATTTTGAAATTTTGAAATTTTGAAATTTTGAAATTTTGAAATTTTGAAATTTTGAAATTTTGAAATTTTGAAATTTTGAAATATTGAAATTTTGAAATTTTGAAATTTTGAAATTTTGAAATTTTGATATTTTGAAATTTTGAAATTTTGAAATTTTCAAATTTTGAAATAATTGAAATTTTGAAATTTTAAAATTTTGAAATTTTGAAATTTTGAAATTTTGAAATTTTGAAATTTTGAAATTTTGAAATTCTGAAATTTTGAGATTTTGAGATTTTGAAATTTTGAAATTTGGATATTTTGAAATTTTAAAATTTTGAAGTTTTGAAATTTTGAAATTTTGAAATTTTGTAATTTTGGAATTTTGAAATTTTGAAATTTTGAAATTTTGAAATTTTGAAATTTTGAAATTTTGAAATTTTGAAATTTTGAAATTTTGAAATTTTGAAATTTTGAAATTTTGAAATTTTGAAATTTTGAAATTTTGAAATTTTGAAATTTTGAAATTTTGAAATTTTGAAATTTTGAAATTTTGAAATTTTGAAATTTTGAAATTTTGAAATTTTGAAATTTTGAAATTTTTATTTTTTGAAATTTTGAAATTTTGAAATTTTGAAATTTTGAAATTTTGAAATTTTAAAATTTTGAATTTTTGAAATTTTGAAATTTTGAAATTTTGAAATTTTGAAATTTTGAAATTTTGAAATTTTGAAATTTTGAAATTTTGAAATTTTGAAATTTTGAAATTTTGAAATTTTGAAATTTTGAAATTTTGAAATTTTGAAATTTTGAAATTTTGAAATTTTGAAATTTTGAAATTTTGAAATTTTGAAATTTTAAATTTTGAAATTTTGAAATTTTGAAATTTTGAAATTTTTAAACTTTTAAATTTTGAAATTTTTAAATTTTGAAATTTTTGAATTTTGAAATTTTGAAATTTTGAAATTTTGAAATTTTGAAATTTTGAAATTTTGAAATTTTGAAATTTTGAAATTTTGAAATTTAGAAATTTTGAAATTTTGAAATTTTGAAATTTTGAAATTTTGAAATTTTGAAATTTTGAAATTTTGAAATTTTGAAATTTTGAAATTTTGAAATTTTGAAATTTTTAAACTTTTAAATTTTGAAATTTTTAAATTTTGAAATTTTTGAATTTTGAAATTTTGAAATTTTGAAATATTGAAATTTTGAAATTTCGAAATTTCGAAATTTTAAAATTTTGAACTTTTGAAATTTTTAAATCTTGAAATTTTGAAATTTTGAGATTTTGAAATTTTGAAATTTTGAAATTTTGAAATTTTGAAATTTTGAAATTTTGAAATTTTGAAATTTTGAAATTTTGAAATTTTGAAATTTTGAAATTTTGAAATTTTGAAATTTTGAAATTTTGAAGTTTTGAAATTTTGAAATTTTGAAATTTTGAAATTTTGAAATTTTGAAATTCTGAAATTTTGAAATTTTGAAATTCTGAAATTTTAAAATTTTGAAATTTTGAAATATTGAAATTTTGAAATTTTGAAATTTTGAAATTTTGAAATTTTGAAATTTTGAAATTTTGAAATTTTGAAATTTTGAAATTTTGAAATTTTGAAATTTTGAAATTTTGAAATTTTGAAATTTTGATATTTTAAAATTTTGAAATTTTTAAGTTTTGAAATTTTGAAATTTTGAAATTTTGAAATTTTGAAATTTTAAAATTTTGAAATTTTGAAATTTTGAAATTTTGAAATTTCAAAATTTTGAAATTTTGAAATTTTGAAATTCTTAAATTTTTAAATCCTTAAATTTTGAAATTTTGAAATTTTGAAATTTTAAAATTTTGAAATTTTGAAATTTTGAAATTTTGAAATTTTGAAATTTTGAAATTTTGAAATTTTGAAATTTTGAAATTTTGAAATTTCGAAATTTTGGAATTTTGAAATTTTGAAATTTTGAAATTTTGGAAATTTTGAAATTTTGAAATTTTAAAATTTGGATATTTTGAAATTTTGACATTTTGTAATTTTGAAATTTTGAAATTTGTAAATTTTGAAATTTTGAAATTTTGAAATTTTGAAATTTTGAAATTTTGAAATTTTGAAATTTTGAAATTTTGAAATTTTGAACTTTTGAAATTTTGAAATTTTGAAATTCTTAAATTTTTAAATTCTTAAATTTTTAAATTTTGAAATTTTGGAATTTTTAAATCTTGAAATTTTGAAATTTTGAAATTTTTAAATCTTGAAATTTTGAAATTTTGAAATTTTGAAATTTTGAAATTTTGAAATTTTAAAATTTTAAAATTTTGAAATTTTGAAATTTTGAAATTTTGAAATCTTGAAATTTTGATATTTTGAAAATTTAAAATTTTGAAATTATAAAATTTTGAAATTTTGAAATTTTGAAATTTTGAAATTTCGAAATTTTGAAATTTTGAAATTTTGAAATTTTGAAATTTTCAAATTTTCAAATTTTCAAATTTTGAAATTTTGAAATTTTGAAATTTTGAAATTTTTAAATTTTGAAATTTTGAAATTTTGAAATTAGAAAATTTTGAAATTTTGAAATTTTGAAATTTTGAAATTTTTGAATTGTGAAATTTCGAAATTTTGAAATTGTGAAATTTTGAGATTTTGAAATTTTGAAATTTTGAAATTTTGAAATTTTGAAATTTTGAAATTTTGAAATTTTGAAATTTTGAAATTTTGAAATTAGAAAATTCTGAAATTTTGAAATTTTGAAATTTTGAAATTTTGAAATTTTGAAATTTTGAAATTTTGAAATTTTGAAATTTTGAAATTTTGAAATTTTAAAATTTTGAAATTTTGAAATTTTGAAATTTTGAAATTTTGAAATTTTGAAATTTTGAAATTTTGAAATTTTGAAATTTTGAAATTTTGAATTTTTGAAATTTTGAAATTATAAAATTTTGAAATTTTGAAATTTTAAAATTTTGAAATTTTGAAATTTTGAAATTTTTAACTTTTAAAATTTTGAAATTTTGAAATTTTGCAATTTTGAAATTTTGAAATTTTGAAATTTTGAAATTTTGAAATTTTGAAATTTTGAAATTTTGAAATTATGAAATTTTGAAATTTTGGAATTTTAAAATTTTGAAATTTTGAAATTTAGAAATTTTGAAATTTTGAAATTTTTAAATTCTTAAATTTTGAAATTTTGAAATTTTGAAATTTTGGAATTTTGAAATTTTGAAATTTTGAAATTTTGAAATTTTGAAATTTTGAAATTTTGAAATTTTGAAATTTTGAAATTTTGAAATTTTGAAATTTTGAAATTTTGAAATTTTGAAATTTTGAAATTTTGAAATTTTGAAATTTCGAAATTTCGAAATTTTAAAATTTTGAAGTTTTGAAATTTTTAAATCTTGAAATTTTGAAATTTTGAAATTTTGAAATTTTGAAATCTTGAAATTTTGATATTTTGAAAATTTAAAATTTTGAAATTATAAAATTTTGAAATTTTGAAATTTTGAAATTTTGAAATTTTGAAATTTCGAAATTTTGAAATTTTGAAATTTTGAAATTTTGAAATTTTGAAATCTTGAAATTTTGATATTTTGAAAATTTAAAATTTTGAAATTATAAAATTTTGAAATTTTGAAATTTTGAAATTTTGAAATTTTGAAATTTCGAAATTTTGAAATTTTGAAATTTTCAAATTTTCAAATTTTCAAATTTTCAAATTTTGAAATTTTTAAATTTTTAAATTTTGAAATTTTGAAATTTTGAAATTTTTAAATTTTTAAATTTTGAAATTTTGAAATTTTGAAATTTTGTAGTTTTGAAATTTTGAAATTTTGAAATTTTGAAATTTTTGAATTGTGAAATTTCGAAATTTTGAAATTGTGAAATTTTGAGATTTTGAAATTTTGAAATTTTGAAATTTTGAAATTTTGAAATTTTGAAATTTTGAAATTTTGAAATTTTGAAATTTTGAAATTTTGAAATTTTGAAATTTTGAAATTTTGAAATTAGAAAATTCTGAAATTTTGAAATTTTGAAATTTTGAAATTTTGAAATTTTGAAATTTTGAAGTTTTGAAATTTTGAAATTTTGAAATTTTGAAATTTTGAAATTTTGAAATTTTGAAATTTTGAAATTTTGAAATTCTGAAATTTTAAAATTTTGAAATTTTGAAATTTTAAAATTTTAAAATTTTGAAATTTTGAAATTTTGAAATTTTGAAATTTTGAAATTTTGAAATTTTGAAATTTTGAAATTTTGAAATTTTGAAATTTTGAAATTTTGAAATTTTGAAATTTTGAAATTTTGAAATTTTGAAATTTTGAAATTTTGAAATTTTGAAATTTTGAAATTTTGAAATTTTGAAATTTTGAAATTTTGAAATTTTGAAATTTTGAAATTTTGAAATTTTGAAATTTTGAAATTTTGAAATTTTGAAATTTTGAAATTTTGAAATTTTGAAATTTTGAAATTTTGAAATTTTGAAATTCTGAAATTTTGAATTTTTGAAATTTTGAAATTTTAAAATTTTGAAATTTTGAAATTTTAAAATTTTGAAATTTTGAAATTTTGAAATTTTTAACTTTTAAAATTTTGATATTTTGAAATTTTGCAATTTTGAAATTTTGAAATTTTGAAATTTTGAAATTTTAAATTTTGAAATTTTGAAATTTTGAAATTATGAAATTTTGAAATTTTGAAATTTTGGAATTTTGAAATTTTGAAATTTTGAAATTTAGAAATTTTGAAATTTTGAAATTTTTAAATTCTTAAATTTTGAAATTTTGAAATTTTGAAATTTTGAAATTTTGGAATTTTGAAATTTTGAAATTTTGAAATTTTGAAATTTTGAAATTTTGAAATTTTGAAATTTTGAAATTTTGAAATTTTGAAATTTTGAAATTTTGAAATTTTGAAATTTTGAAATTTTGAAATTTTGAAATTTCGAAATTTCGAAATTTTAAAATTTTGAAGTTTTGAAATTTTTAAATCTTGAAATTTTGAAATTTTGAAATTTTGAAATTTTGAAATTTTGAAATTTTGAAATTTTGAAATTTTGAAATTTTGAATTTTTGAAATTTTGAAATTTTAAAATTTTGAAATTTTGAAATTTAAAAATTTTGAAATTTTGAAATTTTGAAATTTTTAACTTTTAAAATTTTGATATTTTGAAATTTTGCAATTTTGAAATTTTGAAATTTTGAAATTTTGAAATTTTAAATTTTGAAATTTTGAAATTTTGAAATTATGAAATTTTGAAATTTTGAAATTTTGGAATTTTGAAATTTTGAAATTTTGAAATTTAGAAATTTTGAAATTTTGAAATTTTTAAATTCTTAAATTTTGAAATTTTGAAATTTTGAAATTTTGAAATTTTGGAATTTTGAAATTTTGAAATTTTGAAATTTTGAAATTTTGAAATTTTGAAATTTTGAAATTTTGAAATTTTGAAATTTTGAAATTTTGAAATTTTGAAATTTTGAAATTTTGAAATTTTGAAATTTTGAAATTTTGAAATTTTGAAATTCTTAAATTTTTAAATTCTTAAATTTTTAAATTTTGAAATTTTGGAATTTTTAAATCTTGAAATTTTGAAATTTTGAAATTTTTAAATCTTGAAATTTTGAAATTTTGAAATTTTGAAATTTTGAAATTTTGAAATTTTGAAATTTTAAAATTTTGAAATTTTGAAATTTTGAAATTTTGAAATTTTGAAATCTTGAAATTTTGATATTTTGAAAATTTAAAATTTTGAAATTATAAAATTTTGAAATTTTGAAATTTTGAAATTTTGAAATTTCGAAATTTTGAAATTTTGAAATTTTGAAATTTTGAAATTTTCAAATTTTCAAATTTTGAAATTTTGAAATTTTTAAATTTTGAAATTTTGAAATTTTGAAATTTTTAAATTTTGAAATTTTGAAATTTTGAAATTAGAAAATTTTGAAATTTTGAAATTTTGAAATTTTGAAATTTTGAAATTTTTGAATTGTGAAATTTCGAAATTTTGAAATTGTGAAATTTTGAGATTTTGAAATTTTGAAATTTTGAAATTTTGAAATTTTGAAATTTTGAAATTTTGAAATTTTGAAATTTTGAAATTTTGAAATTTTGAAATTTTGAAATTAGAAAATTCTGAAATTTTGAAATTTTGAAATTTTGAAATTTTGAAATTTTGAAGTTTTGAAATTTTGAAATTTTGAAATTTTGAAATTTTGAAATTTTGAAATTCTGAAATTTTAAAATTTTGAAATTTTGAAATTTTGAAATTTTGAAATTTTGAAATTTTGAAATTTTGAAATTTTGAAATTTTGAAATTGTGAAATTTTGAAATTTTGAAATTTTGAAATTTTGAAATTTTGAAATTTTGAAATTTTGAAATTTTGAAATTTTGAATTTTTGAAATTTTGAAATTTTAAAATTTTGAAATTTTGAAATTTTGAAATTTTGAAATTTTAAAATTTTGAAATTTTGAAATTTTGAAATTTTAAAATTTTGAAATTTTGAAATTTTTAACTTTTAAAATTTTGAAATTTTGAAATTTTGCAATTTTGAAATTTTGAAATTTTGAAATTTTGAAATTTTGAAATTTTGAAATTTTGAAATTTTGAAATTTTGAAATTTTGAAATTTTGAAATTTTGAAATTTTGAAATTTTGGAATTTTAAAATTTTGAAATTTTGAAATTTAGAAATTTTGAAATTTTGAAATTTTTAAATTCTTAAATTTTGAAATTTTGAAATTTTGGAATTTTGAAATTTTGAAATTTTGAAATTTTGAAATTTTGAAATTTTGAAATTTTGAAATTTTGAAATTTTGAAATTTTGAAATTTTGAAATTTTGAAATTTTGAAATTTTGAAATTTTGAAATTTTGAAATTTTGAAATTTTGAAATTTTGAAATTTCGAAATTTCGAAATTTTAAAATTTTGAAGTTTTGAAATTTTTAAATCTTGAAATTTTGAAATTTTGAAATTTTGAAATTTTGAAATCTTGAAATTTTGATATTTTGAAAATTTAAAATTTTGAAATTATAAAATTTTGAAATTTTGAAATTTTGAAATTTTGAAATTTTGAAATTTCGAAATTTTG
Source organism: Eristalinus aeneus (assembly GCA_955652365.1). Lineage (NCBI taxonomy): Eukaryota > Metazoa > Arthropoda > Insecta > Diptera > Syrphidae > Eristalinus > Eristalinus aeneus. The sequence continues at coordinate 2,604 of CATPCP010000184.1, read as the reverse complement.
AAATTTGAAATTTTGAAATTTTGAAATTTTGAAATTTTGAAATCTTGAAATTTTGATATTTTGAAAATTTAAAATTTTGAAATTATAAAATTTTGAAATTTTGAAATTTTGAAATTTTGAAATTTTGAAATTTTGAAATTTTGAAATTTCGAAATTTTGAAATTTTGAAATTTTCAAATTTTCAAATTTTCAAATTTTCAAATTTTCAAATTTTCAAATTTTGAAATTTTTAAATTTTTAAATTTTGAAATTTTGAAATTTTTAAATTTGAAATTTGAAATTTTGAAATTAGAAAATTTTGAAATTTTGAAATTTTGAAATTTTGACATTTTGAAATTTTTGAATTGTGAAATTTCGAAATTTTGAAATTGTGAAATTTTGAGATTTTGAAATTTTGAAATTTTGAAATTTTGAAATTTTGAAATTTTGAAATTTTGAAATTTTGAAATTTTGAAATTTTGAAATTTTGAAATTTTGAATTAGAAAATTCTGAAATTTTGAAATTTTGAATTTTGAAATTTTGAAATTTTGAAATTTTGAAGTTTTGAAATTTTGAAATTTTGAAATTTTGAAATTTTGAAATTTTGAAATTTTGAAATTTTGAAATTTTGAAATTCTGAAATTTTAAAATTTTGAAATTTTGAAATTTTAAATTTTAAAATTTTGAAATTTTGAAATTTTGAAATTTTGAAATTTTGAAATTTTGAAATTTTGAAATTTTGAAATTTTGGAATTTTGAAATTTTGAAATTTTGAAATTTTGAAATTTTGAAATTTTGAAATTTTGAAATTTTGAAATTTTGAAATTTTGAAATTTTGAAATTTTGAAATTTTGAAATTTTGAAATTTTGAAATTTTGAAATTTTGAAATTTTGAAATTTTGAAATTTTGAAATTTTGAAATTTTGAAATTTTAAAATTTTGAAATTTTGAATTTTTGAAATTTTGAAATTTTAAAATTTTGAAATTTTGAAATTTTAAAATTTTGAAATTTTGAAATTTTGAAATTTTTAACTTTTAAAATTTTGATATTTTGAAATTTTGCAATTTTGAAATTTTGAAATTTTGAAATTTTGAAATTTTAAATTTTGAAATTTTGAAATTTTGAAATTATGAAATTTTGAAATTTTGAAATTTTGGAATTTTGAAATTTTGAAATTTTGAAATTTAGAAATTTTGAAATTTTGAAATTTTGAAATTCTTAATTTTGAAATTTTGAAATTTTGAAATTTTGGAATTTTGAAATTTTGAAATTTTGAAATTTTGAAATTTTGAAATTTTGAAATTTTGAAATTTTGAAATTTTGAAATTTTGAAATTTTGAAATTTTGAAATTTTGAAATTTCGAAATTTCGAAATTTTAAAATTTTGAAGTTTTGAAATTTTTAAATCTTGAAATTTTGAAATTTTGAAATTTTGAAATTTTGAAATCTTGAAATTTTGATATTTGAAAATTTAAAATTTTGAAATTATAAAATTTTTAAATTTTGAAATTTTGAAATTTTGAAATTTTGAAATTTTGAAATTTTGAAATTTTGAAATTTTGAAATTTTGAAATTTGAAATTTTGAAATTTTGAAATTTTGAAATTTTGAAATTTTGAAATTTTGAAATTTTGAAATTTTGAAATTTTGAAATTTTGAAATTTTGAAATTTTGAAATTTTGAAATTTTGAAATTTTGAAATTTTGAAATTTTGAAATTTTGAAATTTTGAAATTAGAAAATTTTGAAATTTTGAAATTTTGAAATTTTGAAATTTTGAAATTTTGAAATTGTGAAATTTTGAAATTTTGAAATTTGAAATTGTGAAATTTTGAGATTTTGAAATTTTGAAATTTTGAAATTTTGAAATTTTGAATTTTGAAATTTTGAAATTTTGAAATTTTAAAATTTTGAAATTTTGAAATTTTTAAATTTTGAAATTTCGAAATTTTGAAATTTTGAAATTTTGAAATTTTGAAATTTTGAAATTTTGAAATTTTGAAATTTTGAAATTTTGAAATTTTGAAATTTTGAAATTTTGAAATTTTGAAATTTTGAAATTTTGAAATTTTGAAATTTTGAAATTTTGAAATTTTGAAATTTTGAAATTTTGAAATTTTGAAATTTTGAAATTTTGAAATTTTGAAATTTTGAAATTTTGAAATTTTGAAATTAGAAAATTTTGAAATTTTGAAATTTTGAAATTGTAAAATTTTGAAATTTTGAAATTTTGAGATTTTGAAATTTTGAAATTTTGAAATTCTTAAATTAGAAAATTCTGAAATTTTGAAATTTTGAAATTTTGAAATTTTGAAATTTTGAAATTTTGAAATTTTTGAAATTTTGAAATTTTGAAATTTTGAAATTTTTAAATTTTAAAATTTTTAAATTCTTAAATTTTTAAATTTTGAAATTTTTAAATTTTGGAATTCTAAAATTTTGAAATTTTGAAATTTTGAAATTTTGAAATTTTGAAATTTTGAAACTTTGAAATTTTGAAATTTTGAAATTTTGAAATTTTGAGATTTTGAAATTTTGAAATTTTGAAATTCTTAAATTAGAAAATTCTGAAATTTGAAATTTTGAAATTTTGAAATTTTGAAATTTTGAAATTTTGAAATTTTG